>JAVHLU010002202.1:0-20521 GCA_036785755.1 Colletotrichum ledebouriae
ATCTATCTTATTATAAGTAATAGTTAATACCTTAGTTTCGCTCTCTTTAGTATCCTTATATAGTTAAGTAACCTTAGTTATCTAGTATTAAATATTATATTAATTATATATATTATATAGAGTATACTTCTCCTTAGTTAAATATACTTTAGCGATTTTATATAGTAAATAAAAATATTTAAGTAATAACTCTTTTTAATAGTCTAGCCCATAGTTAGGGTCCTTAAGTTCCGCCTTCTTATTAAGTATTAGATTAGTATAGTATTAGTCCGAGGTATACCTTAGTAAGGTTTAATATAAGTTAAGGGTAGCTATAGCTAAGTTCCTATTATCTAACTCGATATAGCTATTAATTATATTAATAAAACGATATATATTTTAGTAGATAGTCCTTAAACTACTATTAATATATATATCTTTAACTTCGTTATTATATAGAGGTAAATTAAATAACCTAATTATATTAGTCTTAAATTAAGGAGTACTACGCCTAGGTTCTATAGCTAATATTCTAGCTATTACTTATACTATCCCTTCTTTATTTATAGAGAGAAGGAATATAAAAAAGTTATAACTAATTAAGAACCTATTAGGGTTAGATAATAGTTTAATAGTATTTCTTAGCTTAGCTAGTAATTAAAAGCGTTAATTACTTTAGCTATTACTATTACTATAGCTAGGGCTACTTCCTTTATTATTTTAACCCTTAGGGTTACTATTATTACCTCTATTACTAAGATCTCTAAGTAATATAGGTAGTAGTAATAGTAGAGGAGTATCCTCTATACGTTTAATATCCTAATTATATCCTTTGCCTTTATTAAGGTTTAATAGGCTAGCTTCTAGTTCCTAGGCGCCTATCTTATTATATTACTTACCCTAGCTATAAGTACTAGGGTAACTTTATAAGTTATTTAGCTTAGGTATAGGAGGGCTACTTATTCCTTTTCCTTAGGTTAGGAATAAAGTACTTAATATATCTTTATTTTCTTTAAATAATATATAAAAGGTATTTAAGCTTAGCTCTAGTATTAATATAATAATTATATCCTTTAATATAGGTTTAAGAGATAGGAGTTATAAGCTATTTATAAAACTTTATCTAAACTTATAATATTCCTCTAGAGTTAATAGGAGTACTAAGAAAGCTTTAGGGATTATTATTATATTAAGTTTAGATATAGGTTTTAGGATATCTAGCTTATTTATAGCTTTAGCTCTTAGGGTCTTATAACCTCCCCTCTCTTTATCCTCTTTAAAGGGGAGCGTTAGGTCTAGAGTCTAGCTTTATTTAGTCTTTATTTTAATATATTAATTATAATAAGGGAGATTAAAGTAATACTACTACTTAATAATATTAGTAAATAGTTATAAGTTAGTTATTTATACTTATAGGACCTCACTTTAAATATATTAAGTAGTCTTATATACTTCCCTACGAAGTATTAACTTTTAAATATATCTATAGTAGTTTATTAAGCGTTATTCGAAGTTCTCGCGAGTAATAGCTATAATACTTACTTTTATTACTAACCTAAAAGGGGTATACTTAGTTAGGGTAAGTAATATATAGAACTTATCTAGGTATTACTTAAGTACTACTACGAAGTTTATAATAGTTAAATAGTTAATAAGTTTTAGAAGGTTGGACTTAAGACCTTCTTTAACCTTATAATTAGAAAGTAGCTTATAGGGTATAATTATTAGAGGTTTATTATCTTAGTAGGATATTCCTTAGTTAAGGAAATCTTTAAGGTTTAATATCTCTTAGGGATATCTCCTAGTTAAGGGAAATAGTAAAGGGTTAATATCTCTTATTAATATTTCCTAGTTAAGGGAATAGGGGAGTTTAGAGGCTTTTAACGCTATATAATACCTATAGGTATTAACTATTATAATACTACTTTATATAAACTTAACGGGGTTAGCTATTTATATAGTTAAGTGCCTTTCTTAATTATAAGGGATATCCTTAGTTACGAGGGGATATAGCTAATTATTAAGGTTATACTACTAATTAATACGGTCTATAAAGTAAGCGAAGATTATAAGTAAAAAATACTATAAATTTCGAAGGTTTTTTCCTTAAAGGCGATAAGCCCTTTTATAAGGGTTAATACGTTTAGGTATATTTAATGTATTAAACGCGTTGGACGCCCTTGAGCGGGATAACCGCGCTGAGCGCGTTCGGTATTAATAACTAATAGATATATAATAATTAAGTAAATAAGAGCTATATTAAATCTCCTTAAGGGAATATACTAAAGAATATAAAAAACTATTAACTTTTAAATTATTTTAGTAGATAATATAAGTTCCTTTAAGCCTAAGGTTTTAGCCTAGGAACTTATAAAAGATTTAATATCTCTAGTCTAGCTAATATATTATATTTACTATTTAGTATATATCTTTAATCTAATTATTAGAGCTATTTTTAAAGCTCTTTAGATCCCTATAATAGATATATTTATAAAGTCTTAGCTCTTAACTACTTACTTAAAGGATAAGGAAGACTTTAATAATAATAACTTATTTAGCTTAGAAAGCTAAGATCTAAATACTAGAGAAAGTCCTTCTCTTAGTTTATTTAGAGATATTATTTAAAAAGTAAATAACTATTAATATTTAGAAATATTTATCTACTTATTAATAATCCTATAGATTTAATCTCTAGCTATTTCCTTAAAGCTATTTAATAAGAAGATATAAGAGTTTCTTAACCTCTAGAAGTTTACTTAAAAAGATTAGTAATTACTATACCTATTTTATAATATTAAGATAAGATAGAACTCTATTATATTAATATATATTTATATAAGAGAGCTAAAAATAATAATTTTAGCTTAAGTTAAAAAATACTCTCTATATTCTTAGTTTACGTTTATTAAAACTAATTAAGAAGCTTTTAATATTTTACTTAATATTACTAGCCTCTTTTTACTTTTTACTAACTTACTAAGCTAGTTAAATAACCTTACTCCTAGCTATATCTTTACTTTATTATAAGTTATAATAATCTATTTAGATCTTTATATTACTATACTAAGGGAAAGAGGTATTATATAAAGACTATATTTAGGTAATAGTACTTTAAATAGCTACTAAGAAAAGATAAGATAAGCTATCTAAATATATTAAGAAGCTTATTGATAAAAAGTGTTTTAAGGTATATAGTATTATTATAATACTTATGCTTAAACCTAGGACCTTAATTATAAATATATGCGATATAAGATTCCTATTTACTAACTACTTTAAGGATTTTCCTTCTTTAACTATACTCTAGACTTAAGTATAATAAGACTTTATTAAGGTTTATACTAAGTAATAAGGCCTCTAGCCACTACATAGTGATTTTACCTGCTTAAGTGCAATAGACCTTCTAACTCCGCGCCTCCTGATAATATATAGCCTTCGGTTATGTGATCTTATTAACTACCTTTCCTAACTATAGCTACACTTATATATACCCTACTAGATAGCCTCACGATCTTTAACTTTATATTAATAATAACGTAGTTTTTAATTATTTAAACTACGAAACTATCGACTTATCCTCTCGCGTACTACCTATGCTGCTATTAAATACCGCCTCTATTACCGCTTTATCCGCTAGCTATGCTATTATTAGTAACGCTCTCTCTATATTAAAGCAGTCAGCATAAGCTATACTAACTAACGTTCGCCTAGGCCGCCTAGGCCGCCTCTGCCTTAGCAATGCGGAGGACCTGCTCGAAGAAAACTTCCGCTGCTAAGTTTGCTTGCTTAGGCGGGGTGGTTAAGAAAGGAGCGGGTTTTATCGATCGCATCGAGGCTAAACTCTCTAGCGATCCCCTCTATGTTATTTACGCTAAAGGGCGTGCCTTACTTAGGCTTAGTATATTTATATATAGGGTCTAGTACTAATATAGTTAAGGATTTATTATAGGTTATAGGGATAAGGATAAGGAAGAGGGAGAGGTATAGAGGTAAAAGGCCCTGCTTATAGTAGTAGAGCTTCTTATACTTCTAGCTATAAGAACCTCTTAGGAAAGACCTCTTTAGTTAAGGAGTTACTTCTTATATAGTAATATTTACCTTATTAGAAGGTTAATCTTTTAGGTTAAGGAGTTATTTTATATAATAGCTTTTATACCACCTTTAGCACCTTACTAGAAGGTCGATCTTTTAAGTTAAGGAGTTATCTTATATAGTGGCTTTTGTAGCACCTTACTAGAAAGTTTAGCAAGGGTATTACTATAAGAGCCTTAGTAGCCTATTTAGCTCTAATATAATTAGCCCTAGTATAGCGCGTATCTAACTTTATATAAGGGTTTGCTTATAAGTAGTAGGAATATATAAGGTTTTTATATTATTTTCCTTAACTAGTAGAGGGTATAGGTTAAAATACCTATATAGTATCTCCTAAATTATGCTTACGAACTAGGTGAATTTATTATAATCTTTTTGCGAAGGGGCTGCAGCGTAATTCCGAACTTAATACTAAGTAACACTATAAAGATATAGAGCGCTATATAAATCATTAAGCTATAACTTAGGGATTATAATATATATTATATAGTTTACCATTATCTAGTCTAAAGAAAAAGGTATTTATAGTAATCTAATATAGTAATTAATTATACTAACTAGTAATAAGGAAAGCTATTAATATTATAAGAAGCTAGAAATATGTATAACAACTTCTACAATATTAATATAATATATTATTATTTCGCTAAAATTATAGCTAATATAATTAGCTATATATCCTATAGAAACTATATAATAATTTTAAATTCGCTTAGAAAATAATAACCCTAGATTTTATAATATCCATTAAATAGCTTAAGACTTCTTATTTATCTAACTAACTTCTATCCCCTTAAATACCTATTTAGCCTTAATTATTATATTTATTATTACTCTCGCTTTAACCCTTTAGCTAATACTATCTTTAATACTCTAATTATGAAAATTAATTAGTATAATAAGGCTTAGCTTTTCTAGATAATACTTAAAGAGATCTCTAATAATAATAATATTATTAATACTTTTAAGAAGTAGTAAAATATTATTGGAGAGGCTTTTAATTACTCTTCCCTTTTAAAGAAGGATAATATTAAGAAGTTTCTTAAGATCTTTAATAATATATTAAACCTCTCTATTATTATTTTAGAGGAGAGTAATATAACTAATATTTAAGCTATATCTAAGGATAAGGATAAAAATAAGGATATTTTAAATAGCTCTATAAGTAAGCTATTATTTCCTTTATTTAATACTTAATAGCTAAAATACTTAAGTTAGCTATCCTAGCTAAGCTAGTTACTTATATTTCTTATATCTTAATAAATACCTTATTTATTAGTAAGCTACTCTTCTAAGTTAAGAACTAGAAAATAGAGAAGAATAACTCTATTAATAGATATAAGCTCTTTATCTAATAGTAAATAAGTTTATATTATCTTAGTTATAGTAATTATTTATAATTATCTTACTTATATTTTTATTAAAACCTAAATATAAGATACTTTTATCTATAAGTAGTATTATACAGTATTAACCTATAGGTATTACTACCTATAGGCGTATTAACCTATAGGTAATTAAAGTAGGGCTACCTATAGGTAATTTTAGGTATTACCTATATAGGTATCCGTGGGTAGTTAGCAAGCCTATTTGAGATTTGGAGAACTCATGCTAAGCATCCGCTTCCTTCAAGCAAACCATTGGAGATGTGAGGACAGTGAGGTTCGGCTTCAGCAGGAGTTAGCTAGAGAAGCTACGCCGAAAAATTCGCGAAGCCAAAGTGAGAGGACTTCAAAGTCGATATTGGGATATTCCAGATTAGCCTAAAAACTACAGGGGCTACATTTGGGGTGTGCTGGTCGATGAGGGTGTGGGTATGCTCAGCGTTGACGAAGTTGATGATGCGGCTCGGAGGGCGTGGACGACCAATTACATTGACTCGGTAGCTTGGATGATAACTGCTTCGGTGTTGATCGCCGTTTTTGCGATGTTCTCAAGTCTCGTAGGGGCTCGAGTCGTCTGCTCAAAGGGCTATAGTGAGACATTTTCAAGGGACTTCAACTGTACAATAATGCCAACCAGCGCAAGTCATACTCGTTGAGTGCGGGGTGATCAAGAAGTATGGTTTTACAAGCATTATGTGCTAAGATCTTTTCAATATCATCCTTATTTATATATCGTAATACAAAAGAGTTACGGGACATCGCTAAAGCCTTTTCCAAGCGGCTGGCACGGATGGCGTTGGTTTCAAAAAGAACTTAACGCTTGGACTAAATTGCTGACTACGTGTTACGCATCCTAACCGCCTTGAATTGCTGATGTGAGAAGCTCTCAGTTTATTCAAGCTTACTATGAAAGAGGGAGCGATGGAGGCTCGAGAATATAGGTAGATACAGGGGTGATATACTGGATACTCTAAAATTGCCTATACTAACAGCAATGTATTGCCATATACCTAATTCATATAAAGATAGTTTGCTTGCCTAGCTCACCTTCCACCTGGACGTGAGTTGCAGCGGAAAACGGCGTCATTTTGGATGTACATTCGTCGAGCCAATAATAATCTGCGGCTTTCTGCCTTTGGATGCAGGTCATCGAGGGATATTCAAGATCCTACGTCCTTGGTAACACCAGCACTTTTTGATGGATCCCTAAGCATTAACCAACCATGTTATAGCGACTCACCTTTGAAGTAATTGCATCCTCGGCACCGGTCGGTGATCGACAGTGTCAGCCCGACATATGCGCAGCCGTCTCCATTTCCATTTGCTGGCCTTGTCCTCAACACCTCCAGATTCTGGAGTCGTAAGCATGCGTGATTATGGTCTAGAGAAATATGGGTCCCTCCTAGAGAAAACTGGTTGTCGTCATCATCTGCCCATCTTCGTCGAGAAAGGCTCAGTTTGCGCCCAATTTCGGTTACTGAGGAGAGCGTCCTTGAAAATAAGAAGGGCAGCAGCTTTGAGTCCTGGGGTCGCATACTGTCTCCAAAATATGTTTCGACTCACTTCTCTCAGATTTCGTCTCACACTAATCTAAAATCACCACCCTTGGGGCCAGCTTCACGTATTGGTTCTAATGTCATCCCTTTCTGACTACTCAGAACTCTTTACCAGAGATCATGGCGACTACGAATGTCAAACTTCACGGGCTCCAGACTACTACGGTCTCGGCAACCGCCTGGGTATCTACTTCTTGTGGGCTAGCGCCTATATTGCCAACACAATGTTGCCTAGAGAAATCGCTGGCTCATCCGATACGAACACCATCTTCCTCCTCGTCATCCTCATCGTAATGATCAAGTGCAGCAGCGCAGGCATGCTGACTAGCATTGACGGACTTATTTTGATGCACCTCAGCGGTGGCTTCCTCTTCGGCACCCACAGTATCTGGGGGTATCGCACCAGACAATATTTCGACAATGGGCCCCGGGCTATTCGGTTCTTCGGCGGCTTCGGCACGCACTCTAGGCTCATTGTCAGCTGCATGGTCAGCTCGTACGGGCTCTGGTACTGGATGTACGGAGTTGTAGATGGCCTTGTTCACATGGGGAGCCCCGAGGAGTCCGGTGAACTGGCAGTGAAGCCTTCTAACCCCAAGGAGTGCGAAACGCTGTATACCTTCATGTTTGCCAGGGTGCGAGCCGACGGTGGCATTCGGATTTTTTACATCATCATGTGTATTGGCTGTGTCATCTACTACGGGACGATGCTTCTAACCTCCAGCTTAGCTGGCTGGTCCAGAGCGTCGACGATGGTTCAGCTGTTCAAGCAAAAGCGGTGGGCCGAATCATCTAGGCTGAAATTCGCCACAGGTTTAAAATACAAAGAGTAAGTTTTTTTTTTTCCTCCCCCCCCCCCCCTTTTTTTTTGCGAGTCCTTTCAAACGGCCTGCTCACTCCTACATCACAGGCTCAACATCATCTTCCGATGGCTTCGGTGGCTCAATCTGGCGTTCCTGATCTACTCCATGCTCCTCGTCGAGTTCACTCTCAACTTCAACCACGTATACACAGTTCTAGGCGGTCCACACAACAACGAGTTACATCTTCCAGCTCAGCTCCTCCCCCTTCTTATCGGAACGTTCAGTTTCATACGTATCTGCTACCTCCTCTTCGAGTCGTGGCGTTCTCCCCACGACATCGACCCGTCTCTGTCTGCGCCGCCGACGCCGCTTCAAGCGCGAACAATGCATGCCCGAGATGCGCTGTTCATGTTTTCGCCAGCCATGGCTCGGAGGCCGACTACCTTTCATGACCCTGAAGAAGTCGATGAGACTGCGAAGCTCAGAGGGTGGCCTGTTCGATATCTGGTGTCGTGGCTCCCTTGGCTGAGCTTGCTCGAAATTTTTCCAGGGACAGCCGGTTATTCCAAACCGGAAGAGGTTCAGCGAGAGGAGTGAGGATAACGAAAGCGCTGAGAATTCGCCGCTTTCTATGGCGGGAGGCCCTGTCAATCGAGGCAATGAGGATACGGAAGAGAGGAGGGCATCGTTGCCGAATGGACAACACTCCCAGTCCGGAGAAAGTAGCGACAAACGTACAGAGCGCTGATAGTAGTTCACTGGCTCCCCAAAGTTTGTATGAGGTAGCTAAAGGTAGAATGGTCCGGATAGGAGATAGTTCGTGGGATAGTGTGTAGGCGAATTATATGCCGAGAGTATTCTTCTTTTAAGCACCCTCTAGACACTAAAGATTCTGGAATCCGGAGTTCGTATGATCATTGATTGATTGATTTGTTTCTATCTCTCCGAGATTTGATGCTGTTACTTGCACGAGTTTGGCGGATCTGATCCTCTAGGCCCACGGACTGGTCATGTACAAGTTCCAAATGTCGATGTCTGCATTCAAACTGTTCCGCTTTTGCGAGCGTATCTGATTGGGTGAGAAGGTCAGTTTTGTCTCCTCAAGGCGCTTCTTGTCTGTCTGAAAGGTATTCTAAAGGCCAGGAGAGGGTAGGTTGCAACGACCAGTGCACAAAGAACTATTTTGCCGCCAGATTAGGGTTTTGAATCAAGTCTGAGAGAAAACAATGACGACCATATTTCTATCGTTCGTCTTTGAGAGGTTAATTGCGGTCGTCAGCTCAGCATACACAGGTCCAAGATAAAAGTTGGCTTCAGTTTAGTGGAAGCCTTCTTTCATCAGACGGGGCAGGTATTTTGACGGGGACGATGAGATTTGCTTCCCATCCCAAAGCAGCTCTAATGTTCTGGCGTCGTCGGGCTGGGACAGGCCGGGCGGCCATTTTCATTCTGAGGCAGGTTGGCACATTGACGGGATTCCATTCGACGGATCTGTAGAAGGCATTGCCAGGCCTCTTTCGTATACCGCCGCACGATGGTGGCATACCTGAGCCATGTGAGGCAGAAGACGATGAATTGGTCATTGTGAGTCGAGTTGATACAATAGTGCAGTGGTTGTGTGGAAGAGATGGCGCAAGAAGACGACGAAAGTTTACCGGGAGATGAATAGAGGGCTTCAGTGTAGGTGGGCAAAGAAAATAGAGATAGCTGGCCTGAGACACGTTCAAGAATTTGGTCAATTAAACGCAGCTTGACAAAGTCTCGAAAACCATAATGGGTTTCCTTCCCATAGGTAGACTTAGGTCAACTAGCAGTTTCCCATCCCGACTTACATTACCATATAACATTAATAACGAGGACACTAATACCATGAGAACAGAGTAGTAGAGGATAAAGACCATAACAATGATAAACATGGAGGTAAGGAACAAAATATTATTACAAGAGCTACCTTTGCTCTTCACAGTCTGCCGCTGTTCTGCTGCCTTACACTTATCAACAGACTTCCTGCTTCACTCCTGAGGCCAAGTAGTCATGTCAAGGTCGAGACCAAAGACATTGGTTTCTCACAGCAAACAACTCAACCTCGGATATCTCACTTAGGAAGTCGCGAGCATTGCATCCAAAGCCTGACAAATTAATCGCGAATACATCCCACCAGATGTCAAAAGAGGCGTCAATTTGAAAGCCAACTCAGCTCAGAAAATGCTTACACTATCTCCAAAACGCCACAAATGCAGCCATGTCACTCTTACCCCATGAATCGCAACCCCTCTTAAAGAAACCCAATGCCCAATCTGATATGTTCACTCACAAGAATCCAAGCTCCCCCGCGCCGACGTTTTGATCCTGTGAACTGGCGTCGACGAAACGTCCTACCCCCCGGGAGCCCATTTTAGTCCTCGCCCAGGCTCTCGCGCACGCAGGCTCGACACCTCCTCCTGAAGTCCTTGTTCCTGCCCTCGCGCTCCTCGCGAAACATGCGCGCGGCCTCGACGTTGGCGGGCGACTCGTCGTTGGGGCTGTGGAACAGGCTGATGGTGCTCAGCAGTATCGTCTCGGGGCTCTGCACGGGACTCCACCGTTCCGAGGCGGCTTCGTAGCCGTACTGGTCTTCCTCTGGCGGGTGCAAGATCGAGATGCACAGACGGCCGTCGCTGTAGATGTTGGGGTGGAAGGGGATGGGCGTTTGGAACGTCAGCGAGGGCGGCATTAGTGGGTAATTTGACGGGAAGACGAGGCGAGCGCGGAAGTTGCCACCTAGATAACACCTGTTAGCTTTTGACCGGTGATCCATCGTAGATAAAAAGCCAGCAACGGAAACGCCGTATCAACAGATGGCTGGGAAAAGACGTACCTCCGTAGTATTTGCAATCGTCGCTGATCATGAGCATGACCTCCCACTCGAAAATGTTGTTATCGTTGACGAGGCCGCACGAGATGCCGGGAATGTCCTTCCCTGTTTGCATCTCCTTGAGCTGTCTGCGGAGCAGCGAAGCCGCCGCCGCAGAATTCGAGGTCATCGTGTCTTCGGTTTGTCTGTCGCAGAGAAGAAAAATGTCCGGAGTCAATGACGCGCGGCGACCAGGGGGATCTAGGTGACTGGGTTCCGAACGCCGAGGTGCTCGTGTCGTGGTATCAGGTATATGTTCGAAGACGGGAGGGCTGGAGAAGTGGCCGTCCTGGCGGACAGAAGTGTGGTTTGCGGATTGGAGGGGTTAAGGTGAAGTCGTCGAAATCGGAGCGAACGCGTGTGGGGTTACCGGGGCTGCAGGGGACCGGGGGTGGCATCTTCACCGAGCCACACCGAAAGCGATCGGTGAGGCGTCGAGCCATGTTGCCGATGCGGCCTCAACAGGATTGACAAGGCATTCGCCCTCGCCGACTCCAATCAACACCCGTCATCACCTATTATCAACCTTTTCTCAATATCTTCCAGTCTGGGAGGGGTATCATTTTGCATCCTAACCAACACTCGACGACACAGGCTCTTTCACCTCATTTCTTCTTCGATGTGCCGAATCCCGCAATGCCCATTGCGGCCATCATGTCATCTTCATCATGCTCCCCCTCAATCCTCACATCCTCGCCGTACTCCGTCTTGGCCTTCTCTGCCTCCTCCGCCTTGATCCGCCTCCTCTCATCCGCCTCTTTCCTCTTCTTCCTCCTCTCCTCGGCCTCCTTCAAGCTCTCATCCTCCCTCAACCTCAGCCTCTCCTGCAGACTCGTAGCCTTCTCCTTCTCGAGCTCCTCTTTCCGCGCCCACAGGAGCTCGATCCGTTCCCTGACCTCCTCCGACGTCGCGCGCTTGACCTCGGTCGTCTGGCCCGTGTTGGCGAGATGCTGCGGCGTGTTCAGGTGCTCGACGAACTGCTTGTTGTCCTTGAATGTGAGGTCGCAGGCCTCGCAGTAGAAACCGGCGCCGCGGCCCCTCTTGCCCACGCCCGCACCCGCGGGGACGAGCTGCGTCTTGCCGACCTGCGCGCTGAGGTCGAGCACGTTGCGCCGCGCCTGCGTCATGGTCTCGTTGCCCGTCAGAGGCTTGTGGTATTTCTTGCCGGCGAGCTTCGCCTCGTAGCACGCCTTGCGTTCCTCCTTCTCCTTGGCCTCGCGCTCTTTTCCCTTGGCAGCGTATTCGTCCAGGTCCCAGTTCTTCCGGAAGTCGGTGTCGCCCGCGGGCGCGCCGTAGGCGCTGCCTTTCTTTTCGGCCATTGTGTGGTTGTGACTTTTTTCTTCTACTTCTTCGCGGCTCCTGATTCGAATGTTTGTTTGTGGAGCGCGAGTAGTCGATCGATGAGTCGGCGACGTTCGTGTAGGAAGGAGTGCTGTTGGTCGCGTCGACGATGAAATTTAATGCCTGGGATTTTGTCGGCCTGGGCGGTCGGTGTTCTGCGGACGAGGCTACAGGGATCAAGACCAGCCCCGAGCATACTGCGGTACATGGGCACATAAATAAATAACTTAAGCGATGGACAGATATGTCCCTCAGCGGCCTCTTACCTTGTGGAAGTGACTAAACTCTCAGCACCATAGGAGCTTTCAAGTTTATCAAGAGGGTTGCAAATGCTCCCATCGTGCTTTTCACCGACTATGTCGTATTTCAAGGAAAACAACGCCTCGAAGTGAGGTAGGCACTGTAATTGTATCTGTGGTAAGGTACCAAGAGAAGACATGGGCCAGGGGTCGACGTACCAATGGAGGGGCTACGGCGCTAGCCTCTAGGGATGACCTACCCCTCCATCCGTTCCCCTCCAAAAGTTGGAAGTAGAAAAAAAATAATTACGACCGACTAAACAGAGAACAGAGACCGACTCACACTTCCCACTTTCGACCGCACGGAAAGACAGCTCTGATTTGTCGTCGGATTCTGTCTTCAAGATGCTATACCTCGTCGGACTGGGTCTCTCAGACGAGACAGACATCACCGTCAAAGGTCTCGAGGTCGTCAAGAAGGCGTCCAGGGTGTACCTCGAAGCCTACACCAGCATTCTCCTCGTGGACAAGGCCATCTTGGTACGCAAAACCGTCTACAGTTGACCGTCCCGGTGCCGAGGTGGAGACGATACTGATCAGGCATCGTGTGACCAGGAAAGCTACTATGGCCGCGAAGTCGTGGTCGCCGACCGCGAAATGGTCGAGTCCAACAGCGACGAGATCCTCCGCAACGCGCAGAACGAGGACGTCGCCTTCCTCGTCGTCGGCGACCCCTTCGGCGCGACAACCCACACCGACCTCGTCCTCCGCGCCCGCGAGCTGTCGATCCCCGTCTCCACGGTCCCCAACGCCTCCATCATGTCCGGCATCGGCGCCACGGGCCTGCAGCTGTACAACTTTGGCCAGACCGTTTCCATGGTCTTCTTCCTCGACAACTGGAAGCCCGCGTCGTTCTACGACCGTATCAAGGAGAACCGCGATATCGGTCTGCACACCCTGGTGCTGCTCGATATCAAGGTCAAGGAGCAGAGTCTGGAGAATATGGCACGGGGACGCAAGATCTACGAGCCGCCCAGGTACATGACGGTTGGCCAATGCGCGGCGCAAATGCTTGAGATTGAGGAGGAGAAGAAGAAGGAAGGCGTGTACGGACCGGACAGCTTGGCTATTGGGGCAGCACGCGTGGGTGGTAAGTCAGAGAAGTTTGTCGCTGGCACGCTGAAGGAGCTTTGCGGTGCCGACGAGATTCTGGGCGGTCCGCTGCACAGCATGGTGCTCCTCGGAAGGAGGGCACATGAACTCGAGAGGGATTACATTCGCGAATTTGCATACAACAAGGCGACATTTGATAAGAGTTGGGAAGAAGGTTATGGGAAGAAATAGTCATCATTCATGTCCCGTACTTCGGGTTGGTGCTGGTTTCTTCCTGTTCCCAAATCGTCGCTTTAAAGTGCTATTCGTACATAATTTCCCTCCGCACCGTTATAATGATTAAGCGGAGGCGGCAGAACGGTATTGCTCGACCTCGGCCGAGGAAATCTCCCTCAATTTGTTTACATGGGCGGGACTGCCAGTCACGACACCCTCTGCAACCTGAGCAACCTTTCCGAGAATGTTGGCGTTGCTGATGGCGTACGTTGCGCTGACGGTCTTGACGCGGATGACGCCGATACGAGGGTCGTTCTCAGAACCATCATGCTTGCCGTCACCGAGATCACCGAGCCAGGCCTTCAGAGTAGGGGTGTAGTGCTTCTTGACGAGGGCACGGTCAGTGACGATGCTGGAGACTCCCGAGATGGAAGCCCAATCACCGGAGCTGTTATAGAAGGAGATGTTGATGTGAGGATCGCTGTCGATCTCATCCGTCTTGTGAGACTCGGTGTTGGTGTGGAATAGCAGGTCAATGCCACCGTTTTCCTGGAGATTGTGTCAGGGTCCGTTGGTAAGATGTGAAGCCGTGACGGTTGGGGTCACTTACCGTGGCAGCAACGGCCATGCACCTCGAGACAAGAGCACCGGACTTTGCGTCTCTGGTGGTCATCATGCCAAACTTGCTCTTGTTGGCGAAGTTGACGAGAGCCTCAACCTTGTCCTTGACTGAGACGCTGTCATCCTTGTTGGTGGCCTTGTAGGGGTCGGCGGGCTTGTCGCCGGTGGCAGTGTTGGAGAAAGACATTATGGCGATGTTGTGGTGATTTGGGTCTTGGCTGTGAGGAGAGAAAAGTTGTACCTCGGAGACTGATTTGTTCGCTCTCTGTAACGTAAGATGTTGTAGCGAAAGGAAGGCACTCTGTAGCTGGTGTCTCGGGCGGTCCTCTATTTGAACCCAACAAACGAGCTGACCTCATAGCTATGGCTACGTGCGGCAGGAACGACATTTCATCATAGAATGGCCCGTTTAGTGACAGCTCCTGCGGCGTTGAGGAGCTTGAGCTGCAATGGGCAAGACATGATGACGTCAATAGCGGAGGGGGTGTTCAGGACCTGCGATTCTCAGTACCCACGAACAGCAAAGGGTGCGAGCGGGATGTGGCACGACGGGGACCGCAATGGACGCATTTTATGGGGATTATTCCATCATTGATCGCCTCTGCCGCAGGTGCAGGTGCTGGCCAGAAGATGCAGCGATAGATGAGGGCTGGCGGCGAGGCTGCGTAACATTTTGGGGGGGGATGGTTTCCTCCGCCAAAGGTTCTAGAGGAAAGAGGGGTGATTAGTGCAGAGGGATGTGCAGCTTAAAGGAAGGGGTCTGAGCAATTATGCATGACTCGCGTAGGACTAGATTTCCTCCTGTCCATTTGCAGGACGGAACAATCAGCTGTTGCAGGTCTGTGCCTTTTCCCATGCCATTTACGATGCCATTGACCTTCGCACAGACGAAGGCTAGAGCGGTTTACAAGCGAGTGTTGGCATTTTCGGCCGAGCTCCAGCTCCAGCCTCTGGATTGAGGGCAAGTCAGCGATCGCTTCGCCGTGACAGTTCCGCGATCCGATCTTGCGATCAAACACAAAACACCAACAGCAATCGAAAGGCATCACGGGAAGCCACAGCTGCTTAGCGTGTCATCTGTTGTATCTTAAGCTGGAGGTGTATGGACGGCCTGTCGTCCAGCAATGGAGCGCTGCTAGAGACGAATAAGTACCTTGTTTTTCGTGCCTACCTACCTTAGGTATGAGCAAGATGCAATCCTGGTTGAGGTGCCCCGTGGGTGCTTATATCTATCAAATCGACCCCATAGGCGCGCGCAGTAGAGCATAACATACGCGCAAAAGCAGCCCGAAATCTAGCCTAAATTAGGTAATATCTACTTTAGCTAGTTTTAAGTAGAAATTCCGCCTAGACCTATATATAGAGATTTTAAAATAGTTATATATTAATTATAAGTAACTTTATATCTTATGTTATATAATTTAATAATTAATAGTCTAAATTTTATATATAATATTAATTAAAGCTATATAAATAAATCTATAGTATTAAATTTATTTATATATTATTAATATATAAATCTATAGTAAGCTTATTTTTAATAATACTTATAGAGCTTCTAGCTTCTTATTAAGACTTCATAAACTAGGTAATTAGCCCCTCTAGTAGAATTAAACTTAGTATAAGCTTAAGTTAATAGAGCTATAGGAGTATATTAACTTAGATAATATTAAAAAAGAGGACCTTAAGGCTATCCTAAAAACCCCCTTAATAAACCTAAAGTTCTAAGACTACTTCTAAAAAGCTAACTTCTTAGTAATAAATACTTATTCTAATAAATTAGAAGTATTATTAACTCTAATATAGATAATTACTTAAGAGGACTTAGAATAAGTCTCTCCTATTAAATCTAAGCTACCTAGATTATTTAATAATATAATAAAGCGAGATTAGTATATATACATCATATATATAATAATATATAAAGAAGAGTAAAAAGAGATTAAGGAATTATATAAGATAATAACTTAATTTAAGGATTATATTTAAGAGATAGTCTATCTTAAGTATTATTAAACCTATTTTATTTTAGAGAACTTAATTACTAAGGGTATTATATAATTAAGAGCGAGAATAGGGATTAATAAGATCTATTAGCTTAAAGCTATTAGAGAGGTAGAAATTAAAATCCTTTAGATTCCCTATAAAAGGAAGATTATAATATAAAAAGCGACCTCTAAATAAATTATAAAATATAAAGTAGCTATATCAGAGCTAAGATCTATTGAAGTAATAGAGAGTAGTAATAAGTTAGAAGAATTTAATAACTTTATTTATATTACTTATTAAATACCCCTTATATTATAAGTAATAATATGTAAGTTAACTTATAGGAAGGATATTAATAATAGAGCTTTAAAGTTATCTAATCTTATCAAGAGTATATATAGAGAGATCTCTTATATAATTAATCTAGTAAGCTCTAAGTTATATATTATAAAAAGAGGGGTATTTAAACTAATTATAACTAATATCCCTATCTATATATTAAAACCCCCTTAATAATAAAGTAACTTAAGAAAGAGATAGACTAATAAAAAGTCTAATAACTAATAAGATAAGTAGAAGAAGGGAATTAGTAAGTATAAAGCTTATTTTATATCCTATTACTTATTATTAAAGTATTAGTATATTTTTACTAATAAGGCGCTAGATTATTAAACCTTAAATAAGGTTATTATTAGGATAATTAAGGAGTAATATAAAGGGGAATTAGTAAATAAGATTAACTATTTAAAGATCTCTATAAAGAATTAATAAGTCTTAATAAGGTACTAAGAAAGGACTAGACCTAATAGAGTAATACTTTTAGTAGCTTATAACTATAAGTTATTTAAATTAGTATTACTAGATTTAGGATTAATAGTTTATATTTTAAATAACCTTACTTAGTTTAAAACCCTCTATAATACTTATAATAAAGCCTTCGCCCTTATAGGATCTAAGTTAATACTTATTAAGGGATATAGATCTATAGTTATAAGTATAGTTAGACTGGTAGGGTATTAATTTACCCTCTACCTTAATAATACTATATATTATAATATAATAGTAAGTAATCTTATGTCCTATAGATACTTAAAGAAGAAGGGGGTATACTAGGATAATAAACTAGATTAGTAATACCTCTAATACTCTAATAAGACCTATATAGCAAAGGTCCTAGATATCTATAACTAATACGTCCTTAAGTATATACTAAAGAAGACCTAAGTAGCGTTATAGTAATATCATACTAACTCCTCTATAATATAATATATATATTATATTAATAAGAAGGAAGCCTCGATAAGGGAGCTATAACGAGTAGTACTTATAACTTGGCTATACTACAGAGGCTACTATATACTAATTAGAAGTAATAATATATAGAGCGAGGGTAAAGAGCGGGATACTTATTATAATAATAAATTATAATACTTATAAGCTAGGAAAAATAATATACTAAGTTTAGTAAATACTAAGAGAGGGCATTATTATATTAATATTAGGGAGATAAATAGCTTTAGACTTTTACTTATTTAAATAAGGGTATGGAGGATTTATAACCCTATTACTATTTATAAATAAACTATTAGGTTATATTTAGGACTACTACCTCGAGGATTAATTAATAAGAACCTCAATAAGGGTATTTACCTAGTTTATTAACTCTCTTAAGAGAGAGCTTAGTAGAATAATTAAAGCGTTTAAGTATAATAATAAGATCTTAAAATACCTAGAACCTAAGGAGCTTATTTAGATATATAGTATTTAAATTAAGTTATTAATACTAAATACCTAAGCTTAGGATAGGAGAGGAGAGAGGATTACTATAATTATAAAAGTAAAGGCTAGGTATCTTTATATATTATTAAAACTACTATTATACTTATAGCTAGAATTCTATATAGTAATAATATATACTTATAATTATACTCTATTATAGTTAAGGGGCTAGAAAACGCCATATAAGCTCTTATATAGACTTATAAAGGGTAATATTACTATACTAGATATCTCTTACTTTTACTAGTTAAGTTCGGAATTACGCCGCAGCCCCTTTGCAAAAAGACTATAATCAATTCACCTAGTTCGTAAGTATAATTTAGGAAATATTATATAGGTATTTTAACTTATACCCTCTACTAGTTAAGGAAAATAATATAGGAACCTTATATATTCCTACTACTCGCAAGCAAACCCTTATATAAAGTTAGATACGCGCTATACTAGGGCTAATTATATTAGAGCTAAACGGGCTATTAAGGCTCTTATAGCAATACCCTCGCTAAACCTTCTAATAAGGTACTATAAAAGCTATTATATAAGATAACTCCTTAACCTAAAAGGTTAACCTTCTAGTAAGGTACTAAAGGTATTATAAACGCTACTATATAAGAAGTAACTCCTTAACTAAAGAGGTCTTTCCTAAGAGGTTCTTATAGCTAGAAGTATAAGAAGCTCTATTATAAGTAGGGCTTTATACCTCTCCCTCTTCCTTATCCTTATCCCTATAACTTATAATAAATCCTTAACTATATTAATACTAAACCCTATATATAAATATACTAAGCCCGAGCGAGGTATACCCTTTAATATAAATAATATAAAGGGGGTTATTAGAGAGTTTAGCCTTAATATAATTAATAAAACCCGCTCCTTTATTAACTACTCTACTATATATAGAGAGTATATTATTAATATAGCCCTTAAGAGGGCTTACCTTAATACCCCTATAGGGGACTCTTTAAGGTATAATAATATTAAAGCTAAGTAAGTAAACTTAGTAGTAGAAGTTTAGTAGGTTATTATATATCCTATAGAGTAGCCCTTCTTCGAGCAGGTCCTCTATATTACTAAGGTAGAGGTAGCCTAGGCAGCCTAGGCCTATTAGGGCTTGAACGTCGGTAAGTATAGCTTGCGCTAAATAGAGAGAGCGTTGCTAATAACGGCATAGTTCTAGCGGACGAAGCGGTAATAGAGGCGGTATTAGCGGCGCGGGTAGTGCGCGAGAGGATAAGTCGACAGTTTCGTTACTTTTACTAGTATAGCTATAAGGTATTTACTATAACTAGTTAAACCTAGCTATATAAAAACTAACTCCAGTGCTTTAACCTGAGGGCTTAGATTAAATACCTTATAAGCTATATCTCCTCTAACCTATACTAAATATAATACCTAGCTAAACGAGAAGTTATTACTATATAAGATATTTAATTTAATAAAACTTAAAAGTTTAGTAATAATATTAATAAATAGAAGGATAACTTATAAGAAAATAAACTAGGAGGATATTAGGGATTACTATAATAGTATTATTAAGTTAATAAAGCTATAATAAATACTATACTTAGATAATCCTAGAGATAATAAAGGAGCTAAATAGTTACTATTAACTAAATAAATAGAAATGAATAAAGTTAATATATTCATTAAACCCTAGCTAAGTTATAATAAGTTTAAATACTCCTAAGCTAAGTTCTAGCTTATTACTTTATTCTAATCTCCTCCCTCATTATTCCTCCTAGTAATAGAGGATCTTAAGATAAAGGGGTATAGGGCTAGTAATATTACTAAATCTAAGAAATTTAGAATAACCTTAAGAACCTCTTATAAAATAGTATTCCTAGCTAGTAGAAAGCTAAGTTAAACTTAGTAATAAGATAATTTCTATATTTATTTATAATCTAGCTAACTTAATACTAATAAGAAGTATAGCTAGGTATTAAGCTATAAAGCTAGGGGCCCCTTATTTAGTCTAATAATAATAAATAATTCTATTATAAATAAGTTAAAGAGGTTTCTATTAAGAACTTACTAAAAGGATTTATTATTATTACCCTTATCTTATAGCTAATTAGCTAGTTACTTACTAGGGGATAAGTTTAGAGAAATAGACAAATTATATCTAAATAGCTAAAATTATATCTAAATAGCTATAAGTAGTCTAAATTATAGATTAAAGTATTTAATGTAATAATATAAGTGTATAAAGTCCTTAGCTACTACTAGGTATATACTTATAAACTAGATAAATATAGAAAGCTAGTTAAAGTTAAGGCGAGACTTATTATAAGAGGAGATTAATGGCCTTACGATCTAAGAGATATATATACTATAATCCTAGTAGGGATATCCTTTAGGACCCTAATTATAGTTATAAATCGGTTTAATATTGTAAGAATAGGTATATAGGTAGCTAAAGGGGCGGTAAAACAGCCTGAATAATAGATATTAATAGGCTGAGTAATATGGTGATGAAAGCTGATAAATTTGAGCATAAGGAGGTATTTTTCCTGGA
>JAVHLU010002203.1:0-20509 GCA_036785755.1 Colletotrichum ledebouriae
CCCCTATAATCGCTAGCTAGTCTATATACCCTCTCTAATTAGGTCTAGTAGTATAAGTTATTAGCTTATAGTCTATAGATAAGACTTTCTATTACTTTAGAGGGTTACTAACTATATGCTATTTCGCCCGTTATAAGCTCCCTTATAACTTAGCGTGGGATATACTACTATGCTATAATAACCCTAGCTCTAAGTAAGTCCTCTAGGTTAGTAACCTCTCGCTAAGCGTTCTCTATATCTTCCCTTACTCTTTAGCGTTAGGTTATTATAGCTACTATAGTTATAGTAATATTAGTATATTATAGAGCGCTATACTAACTAGAGACTAAGGCGTCTCCGCCCCTAGAGGTATATATCTAAAAGGGGCGTTATTTTATACTAGCTCTTATAGCGTTAAGAAATACTCTTAAGGTCTCTATATTACTTTATAAAGTAGTAATACTTATCTAGAGGTTTATTAATAGGTTACTAATAAACCCTAGCCTCCTCGCTAGGGTTAGGAGTATATTATTATATTTTACCTCCCCCTCTATATAATCTAGCCTCCTAGATAGCCTATCTACTAGGTTTATAACCCCTAACTTATACTCTAGGTTAAGGTTAAATACTAAGAGTTTATATACCTATCTAGCAAGCTTTCCCTAAAGGTCCTATGCTAACGCGCTAATAACTCCCTTTAGCACCTAGTAATCCGTTAGGATTATAAACTTTTTTAATATACCATAAAGGTAATAAGCCTAATAATCTAGGCTTTTAACTATAGCGAGAAGCCCCTATTAGCCTACTCCCTAACGCTACTTAGTATTACTAAGCTTTTATAAATAATAAGTAACTAGTTACTATTAGCTATTAATATATTATAATAGGATATTAGATATAGCTTTTATAGAAGTATCTATTTTAACCCTTATTTTATAAGTTAGGTCCTAATATTAGAGAATAGTTACTAAGTAGAAGGCGGCTTAGAGCTATTTAAAGGCCTATTAGGCCTCTTCTAGCTAGTAAAATTCGCTTCCCTTCTTACTATTCTCACTACCCTTTAGTAGGGATATTATAGGGGCTATAATATCTAAATAGCCTATAATAAACTTATAGTAGAAATTATAGAATCCTAGGAAGACTTAGATCTCCCTATATATCTTAGGCGGCTTCTATTTAGTAATAGCTCGGATGCGGGTTTAGTCTATTAATATACCTTTAGGTATAATAATATACCCTAGGAACTCTACTTATTATTAGTAGAACCTATACTTACTAAGCTTAGTATATAGCGCTTACTAGCGAAGCCTATAGTATACTTAGTAAAAGTCCTTTATATACTACTTTCTTATCTTAGAATAGATTATAATATTATCTATATAAGTAATATAATAGGTATTTAGTAACTTAGCGAGCGCTTAGTAAATATATACCTAGAATATTACTAGGGTATTTATAAGTCTAAATAGTATAATAGTATATTTAAAGTACTTATAATAAGTCCTAAAAGCTATCTTCTAGTAGTCTTCTAGCTTAATATAGATATAGTAGTATATATCTTAAAGGTCGATCTTTAAGATCTATTTCGCTCCCTAAAGCTTATCTAATAGCTTACTAATAAGGGGGAGTAGATATTAGTTCTTTAGTATTACTTTATTAAGGCCTTAATAATCTATATAAAGGTATAAAGATCTATCCTTTTTAAGTATAAAGAGAATAGGGGCGCCTGCCTCGCTTATTAAGGGTTAAATCCGCCCTATTACTTAGTTATTAGTAATATATTAGCAGAGCTCCTCTAGCTAGTACTTATTTAGTAAGTAGATAGGCCTATATAGAGGTTTCTTCCTTTTAACTAAGTTAATAGTATATTTTATACCCTCTAGGGCTAGGTATTCCTTTACTAACTACTTATTAAATATTACTTATTTACTAAGTAGCTCTAGTAGTAATTCTACTTTACCCTCTAAGGCGTCCTCTTTACCTAGGGCCTCTATTAGTAGCTTATAGGGGGTAATATTCCCTAATATATATATAATATAAGCCTTCTAGCTATTCTTAATAACCTCTTATATAAATGCTAATAGCTTAGTAATACTAAGGCGCTTATATCCCTAGGTATTTATCTAGGTATTAATTATAATACCCTCCCTTCTTATAAAATATTATAATAGGAGGAGGTCCCTTACTCCTTTAAGGTAGGGAGCCTTAGCGAAGAGTTACTATATCTTCCTTAGTTATCCCCTTAGGTTAATAAGGAAAAAGGTTAACTAGTACGTATTCTAGCTTATTATAGAAGACCTATTAAACCCCTCTAATATAGGGGCGCGCGCTACTACGGGTTATAGTTATAGGGACTTTACTAGTTAACTACTAATAATATCGACTTAGGAATAGGAATCTATATTTACTACTACTTCTTATTTAGTAATATTCTAGAGAATAATTACCTATCCCTTTATAATATCTCCCCTTAGGAAGGTATCTAGTTTTAATATAGGTATAGGGGTTATTAGTATAATCCCCTAGCTTATTTGTTTTCTAATAAGTTAAGTTCCTTAACCTCCCTTATAGATTAGATTATATTTACCCTTACCTTCTTAATAAACGCTCGGTATCCTACTAGCGTTTTATTTATACTTTATTATTTATCTAAGTAGTTTACCCTCCTATACTCTTTCTTCTTATAGCTAAAGTATACTAAGGGGTTAGATATCGCGGGTTATATATTAGGGCTAAACATAGGCTAGCCCCTATTAGATCCCTATAACGTACTACTAACTAGTTAGTAAGGTACTAGGCTCTAGGAACCCTGTATAGTTCTATAGCTAACGCTCTATTAGCCCCCCCTTTAGCTCGCCCTTACTATAGGGGGAACTCTTAGTATATACTCTTTACCTATATATTACTTCTTATTTTTACTCTATAGGGTCTCGCTACCTTATTAGTAATATATCTCCTATAGGTATTCTACTTCTATAGCTATATCGCTTAGTCTCTATATTTTAACCTTATAACGTTTAAGCTTATTATATAGAAAGGGGGCTAATTAGAAGTATAGTATATAGGCCTTAGCCTTACTATCTTCTATACTAACTATACCTAAGTTCTAATATATTACTAACTATTTAGTAAAGAACTATATTAGTAATTATATCTCTTTCTACCTTATTATATCTAGCTTTTTATAATACCTCCGCTCTTAAAGCTCTAAGTTAATATATTATTAGTAAGTAAACGCTATAAAGTTAGCTTAAGCTAGGTCTCCTTCTAGCTTAGCCTTATAGTATTACTACTAGGTCTATAGGGATAAGCTTATCTTTATAAGCGCCTATTAGATCTATTACTCCGGTATACTATTAGCGCGTAGTTAGTATCCGTCTTTAACTACCTAGATCTAGTTACTAACCTAGTCTATAGTAAAGTCCTTACCTATAGTATAGTAGTTATATATAGGGGGTTTCTTCTATTCTCTCTATAGGTACCTCGTTACTAGGTAGTTAGTAAGTTCCTATAGTAGGGTAGTAGTTCATTTCTTATACTACTACTATTATAGATATTTCTACTCTATAAGGCTCTCTTACTATCTCTATAGTAGTCCTATTACTTAGGTAAGAACGCCTAAAATACTAGCTTCTTAGAGGGTCTTAGGTAGGGTGCTTTATTAGTTACTACTCTCTATTTATTCGCTAAGTAAGGGTAGATTTACTTACTCTAGCGCTATCTAGGACTAGGCCTACCCCCTCGGGGTTATTTCTCCCGCTATATTATTACTAGGGTTATCTATCCCCTTACTATAGCGTCCGCGCTATATTCCTTATATCTTAGGGCTTAGTAAGTAACCTATATTATATTAGCTAAGGCCCTATTAGTTATATTCTATATATCTAGCCTAGAGCTTATTATAATTAAACTCTATTACTAATTCGTTAGTATACTATTACTAGTTTATGTTAGATATTCTAACTAGTACTAGTTTCTTAAATGAAAGTAGACGTAATAGAGTTATAAAAGTAAAGCTATAAGCCTAAACTAGGAAGGGCTAAAATACTTAAACATAGGTATGCATAGTTATATTAAACTATTACTTAACCTTCTAAGTCTCTAGCTTATAGAGTTTTCTTAAGAGTATATATATTTACTGCTAATTCGCTAATGTGTTGCTAATAGCGTTGGCTCTTCACCCTGTACCCGCTATTGTTCCTTACACTAATAGTCTTTTAAAGGTTCTTAACTATAAGAAGTTTAAATAGTTCTATTTACTCCTTAATTTAAAGAATATATAGAGAATAGTTATAATAAGTAAGGGATACTCTAAATTGGTATAAGAGGGCTAGTAGCGCCTAATTTCTAATTATTTTATAGCTTACTAGCTAGGGAGCTTAAAGTTACTCCTATAAGAGCAAAAGAATATAATCTACCCTAAAGGGCTACCCTAAAATACTAATTTTCTACTACCTAACCTTAGAGGATTTACTTATACTAATCTATTAGGATATTATACGAGAGTAGTAATACCTCGAGTAAATACGTGCTAATAAGACTATTAAATATATAGCGTATTATAGTAGCTATATTACTAGTAGGTAAACGAGGTATAAGTATACCTATATTAACTACTAGGGTTCCAAATAGAACTAGGGCGGGAGATAGAGTAATAATATTATATATACTAGAACTACTTATTACTTTAGAAGCCCTACCTAAATCCTTACTATTACTACCCTTTTCTATTATTATAATCTCCTCCTTTTAGGTAGTAATAGCCTTATAGAGCATAGCTCTCTAATAAGCAAGGGTCTATAGGTTATATTAGAAGATAGTTATAGAAATAAAGTATACATAGAATCTTAGCTTTCTAATTACTAAGTATTTTAAAGTCTTAGCTTTAGTATATTAGTAAGCTATAATAGTAATAGGGGTGCTTATTTATTAATAAGGTACCTTACCCTTATAATAGTAGTTATACTTACTTATTATATTAAATAAGTATTTTCTATCTAATAAGCCTAAGAGCTTACTTAAAATATACTAAAAATAGCGCTTATTAAATAGGGGTATTTACTCTATCTTCATACCTCTATTAAGGGGAGGAGAGCTAAGAGGGGGCTCTAAACTACCTTTACTAATACCCTCCTCTCTATCTATCTCCTTAAGAATTATACTAATAACGAGGTTAGTAATATTCTATTACATAGTTATAGTAATAAAAGGATTATAACTTACTAAGAGCTATCCTCTTAGACTACTTAGGAGAGTAACCCTAGGGCCTCTTAAGCTATAAACCCTTACCCTTAGAGCTACTCTCTATAACTTACTTCTACTTTTTCCTTCTACTTACTATATAATATATTATTATACTATATATTAATAGTAAGAAGGCATAATATATATATATAACCTTACTATTACTCTCTAGGGGAGGAGGGCATACCCCTCTACCCTTAGCTTTGTTCTTACTTATAGTAGCTCGCGCTTTCTTAAGTGCTATAGCCTAACTAGTCTTCTTTTTAAGAAGTATCTATAAATATATTAGTATATTATAATAGCTTTAAGATTATTATATAATATAGGCGCACGTGCGCGCGTATAATAAGGTTATTATTAGGGGTTAGGTATATATATAGTTATTATATTATATATAGAGAAGAGTTAAAAAGGTAAGAGGGTAGCTAGGTTATTTTATTTAGAGTTAATATAATAGTAGCTACCCTACCTAAGCTAATAAGAGATAATAGATTCTACTACTATTAGTAAAAGTTAGTAAATAAAGGGTATTATTATAATAATAATAATAGTTATAAAGGTAGAAAACTATAACTATTTATACTTCGCTTATACTTAATATAAGTAACTTTATTCTATTATCTCTTTTATAAATAAGCTTATTAATAAGTTATTTATAGATATATTACTTTATATTTAGGTATTTTTAGGGATATTGCGTAGTTAAGCGCTTTTCTAGCTACTACTATATCTAGGGGGGTATATTATAATACCTTTAATATTACTTATTCCTAGCGTAGTATATAACTAATATTAGCTCTAGAGTAACCTTTTTCCGTAGTTATAAGTAACTATATTATAACTACTCTTATTATAATAGAACAAGCTCTTTAGTAACTATAAATATGGCCCTATAGGACGTTTCTCAACACGCATGTATTTCCAACAACTCTTGCTGACATGATTAGAACAGCTCGCTGTGATCCTGAGTACGATTGGCATCAAAGAGTAAGCACAAATCTCTCCTCTAACCCAGAACGGGTCTTCTGCACGATTTGACAAAGCCAACTGGGTGAAAACCTCGCCATCGTGTTTATCGGAATGCTCACCTCGCAAAGCTCAATCAAACAGTCTTTCATCAACGGCGGTCTCACAATCTGGTCTTGGGTCGTGTCCCTCACGGCCGCATGCTCCGTCGATCGCATCGGAAGACGAGTGCTCTTCCTTTTCGCAGGTATCGGAATGCTGCTGTCGTTCTCCGTCTGGACGGCCTGCAGCGCAGTATACGCCCAAACCGAGTCGGCCTCGGCCGGAATCGCCGTCGTGGCCGTAATCTTCGTGTTCTACGGTGTCGCAGGCGCCGCCTGGCCTGGACTGACCGTTTCCTACACCGTCGAAATTCTCCCATACAACATCCGCGCCAAGGACCTTACTCTCTGCTTCTGCCTCACAGCCCTAAGTAGTGTTTTCAACCAGTGGGTTAACCCGCTTGGAATCGAGCAGCTGGAATGGCGGTTCTACTTTGTATACATTGCGATGTAAGTGCACATCTCGGAGGCTACGTGATTCAAAGCTAACTCTGGCGCACAGCCTGGTGATTGAGGTCTTGGTGATCTACTTCTTCTTCGTCGAAACCAAGGGTCCCACCCTGGAGGAGATTGCTATGCTATTCGACGGAACAGGCTCTGCAGTTGGAGTTGCGCGGGTTGAGGCTCAGGTACAGACAGAAAAAGTTGAAAAAAGGGAGAATCAGCATGACGCAAGGTATAATGACGAGAAATATCAAATCAACTAGGAAGTGAAGAAGTATTGGAGTTCAGAGGAGTAACACTCGACCGGAAATCATACCAGCTGTTACCTCTTGTTATTGAACCTCGTCTTGGCTTACGGCAGGAGCCACTTAGAGGCCATCGGCAGCGAGATCAGGGACTCAGGGTTACCAGGTGATGCCGGTACCCAGCTGTAAGCTTGATCATGGCCCTCATGCAATTAGCTTACAGTCAAAGGCGCGTGGAGAGTTATCTGCGACGATTCCTAGCTTTATATGCTGGAACCGAGTCAGACCAGGGGTTGCGGAATGCACCCTTGCGCCCTGGCGATCGACGTGGCCGCCAATCCACACCGAGCAATGCGTCACGGGCATCGAAAAGCCTATTTGATTGCATCCTTTTGAATTCAAGTATCTAGTGAGCTACCATCTATAGTTCTATACCACTTTGCAAAGCCAGATCCAAACATTAAGAGACCCAAGGAGGCCCATTCCATATTATGCCGACGTCATGGCCGGGAAGCCATGCCGCCGAAGGAGACTTATCGACAGCGTGGAGGCGCTTAGCAGACGGGGACGTTGATGACCTGGCCAACCTGGAGGAGGAGGGGGTCGGCACCTGGGTTGGCGGTGAGGAGGGCGTTGACGTTAAGGCCGAAGCTCTGTGCGACGAGGAAGAAAGAGTCGCCGGACTTGATGGTGTAGGTGGCAGGGCCGTCCTTGACGCAGGTGCCGGTGCCCGGCTTGGCCAAGCAGGAGGTGTTGTCGGGCTTGCAGACGTAGGTGGGGACCTTGAGGACCTCGCCGATGTCGATCACGTTGGGGTTGGCCAGGTGGTTGAGCGAGGCAATGTTGCAGATGCCGGAGCTCAGCCTCTGGGAGATGATGGTGAGGGTGTCACCGGAGACGACGGTGTACTTGACGGTAGGACCCGGAATGCAGGTGGAAGTGGCAGAAGGGGCAGCCGAGGTGGCGGTGGAGTTAGGCTGCTGTTGGGGGTGTCAGTACGACGAGATCGAATTGTGTTAAGGTTTCCATCCAGATTGAGAGCACTCAACCAGGCTTCGACGGACTGGTTCAGTGAGATGAGGAAGTCGAGTCAGGTACGTACGGGAAGAGCCGCAACGAGGCCGGCAGCGGCGAGGAGAGTGGTGAAGATGTAAGAGGTCTGCATTTTGAATGATTTTAAATTAAATCCAAAAAAGTAATATATAGAGCGAGTGGATTGGGGTGAGTTGAAACGATTGTAGTGGTCGGATTAGGGAGAGACTGGATCGAAGAGCTGGATGCTGATGAGAATTCCTAAAAGTCTCTGTCGACTTCGAAGATGATTCCCATACTTATACGCAAACTCGATTGTCTTCCCCTTATCCCCTTAGGAGGAGGGAATCAACAGCCTGGATACCAACGTCCTAGACCCCATGGCCAATACTCGGGAAACGCCTCCGTGAATTGACGTTAGTGGGGCAAAGGGGTTGCTCAGGCGGCTGTGTTACGCAGGCTCACTTGAGTGAAGCCATTTCGAGAAGGCCGGGAGGTCTCAAAGCTACGGCCTGATTTGCCGCCCTCTCTAACCAAGGCGGTTTCCCGCGCCATGGAGCTGGGTTCTCGGCAAGGTCGGGCATGACCACATTCCTAGCAAGCCAAGCGCTCAAACTCTATATTCTGGAGATCGAGGCCCCCTTTTTGACTCGTGCTTGCGGTCAATCTGGGAAGACCCTTGTTTTGACGCTGGGGAGTTGAGAGGCAATTTCTAGTATTTTAATCTATTTTCTCTGGCAACTGTTGTCTCGTTACGTGGTAGCCCTTGGCTCGGTCAATATGGCGTCGACGAACGCGTCTTTGGTCGAACATAAGCATACTTCAAAGAGGGCAATAAAGTTGATCGCATTGGGCACCAAAACCTCTAGAGTTGGCGGGACTGCGGGTTTAGCCGTCAACCTTTGAAGCTAATCATCCCGAACAACTCTTATTCTGCCGGCATCGATTTCGAGTTGTCGACATTACCACCGGAACCTATAGCCAGGGCAATTAAACTAGGTTTGAGCCTCATCAATAGCTGCCCCACAACACCGTCCGAACTCGCTTGGTCCCATCTCCAAGTCAAGCGGGGCTGGACCGACTGATCATCAAACTGCTGGCAGATGGAGGTCAAAATCATCTCAACAATAGCCCCAAACATCCTCACGGCATCTTCTTGCCGCCTGGGCCGCTTTTTCAGGCCGTTTTCACTACGGAGAACGGCAGACGAGATGAAGACTGGCGAGATCACTGTCAACCGGAGGTCTTCTGGGCAGCTCCCGATTCGGTCTCGGACAACTGAAGCACCTCTGCATGGAGCCTTGGAAGAGAAAGAAGACTCCACCTGACCCAAGCTGCGAGGGCCAAGAGTACCGGAACTTCCGATTGACGTGAAGACTTTGAGAGTAAACAAAACCGAGGCGGTGTTCTCCATTACCGTGGCATCCATTCAAAATATTATCAAGTGAGTGGAGGAACCATTCCAGATGCAACTTCGGGTTGCCCTTTAGAGTGTAAAACCGGACACGGACGGAAGCAAAGCGGACTTGACTTCCTGATTCTGCATCTCTCGCCTGGGCAGATATTGTAGTCACATTTTCTTCCAAGCATCTCGTTGTCTATGTTGTTATCTCCGCAACTTGGCAATGCGATTTCGATCAAACTCAAGGAGCATTCTCACCCCTGTCGTTCTATTTCGAGAGCAACAATATAGCGTATACGAGCCAAGCTTCAGCACCTACCTCCCGCAGCGGGAGATCCCCGAAATATTTATTTCTCACGTGATCGAAATCTCCGCGAGATTCGGTAGCATACTGATGTAGCGGTTTCTAAGCTTGTGTAAGGGGTAGGATATTCGGCGCCCCATCGTGGCTATTCGGCACCCCTCCAGCCACAGCCAAGTGGGCGCGCGCCACGTAGGCCTCCGACGACTGGCGAATTAGTAGGTGCCGCGTAGGCATAAGCATAAACCTCGCGGTTACCCTTCGTACGGAGTAATAATACTACGAATCTAGCCTCACGTATAATCTCGTTAAGGGTAGCGCGGGCGGCGCGGGCGGTTACTTTAGTAGGAAACTTATATCTAATTAGAGGGTATAAGTATTACTACTTAACTTTAGTTATAGCGGCGGTAGCGGGCGTCGTTATTATTAGTTAACGAGGCGTGCTTAATCTTAACTTAGGATATCATAGGTAGTAATAAGTAGGCTTTAAATAACCTTAAATTAATAAAACGTATTATAATACTATAAAACTATAGTAAGACTAGCACTATCTTTTTTAGCACGGCGCGCCCGCAAAAGTCCGATTACGGAGGTTAGAGATAGGCTGTGGCTGGAGGGGTGCCGAACAGCCAGGATAGGGTGCCGAATATCCTACCCCTTGTGTAAACACTTTGTAGGTGTGTGAGGCTCTTCTGGTCGGTGTTGACGACTCCACGACAGAAGTTGGTGATCCATTAGCATAAGGGTCAAAGGTCACGTCGTCGGTCTGGGGCCGATCGAGTGATTTATCAATGCCACTATAATGCAGACTAAGCATTAGTATGGTTTCCAGCACGAGTGTACAACGAAAATTTCACGTTCTTCTAAGCGGGGTTGCACTTGAACTTCGTTCAATTCTTACTGGCATTGGATTCGATCGGTCTGACTCAGAATCACCGACGTTCTGTCTCGCCGATGAGATGATACTTCGGTACATTCAGATGAAAATGTCAAGTTTCAAGCGGGCCCAATTGAAAAAGAAAATTTACACAATAACTTCAATTCAGATCGCAACAAACATTTGGGAAGAATGCTTACCTACGCGAACCATGGGACTCAACATGGTCCCGAGACTACACACCCACTTTTTGTCAAAATTACCACGTCGAGCATACTCTCCTAAGGTTGACTGAAGAGCAAAGCATCGACAATTTGTGGAACACCAATGTGTGGAACTTTTTAGAGCTAGAAGTACATGTCCTTGCCCCTGATAACCCAGCACCCTCACCCCCTCCTCCCTCCCCTAGTCTCTGATCCGCTTCTTCAGCGCTTCGAAGAACTCGGCATGCCGGTTAATCTCAGCTATGTCCTCGGATATTAGCCATCTTTGCTGCTATATAACTTGAATTACTAGGAGATAGAAAGACCTCTATCTTTTAATTAGGGTAGTATTAAGAGGGTCGTTAAACTAGTAGTTCTTTTAATACTTAGGGTAATTTATCGCAAGAAGGGTATTAATAAGATATAGGCGTTAAGGTATCTTAGCGGCTTAGTTTAGATTAATTTAAGATACCTATAGTTTTATTATTATACTTAAGTACTTCGACGATTTATTTTATAACCTTAGATTACTTATAGAGGTTTATAATATCTTATAGCTTATTCTAAGTCTTCTAGTTTAAGGTTTTAATTAAAATCGTTAAGGTAATTAGTAACTACTACTAAGTTTTTATTTATTATTCGGCGTGGAAAAGACCCCGTTTTTTGCGGATATAAAGGTTACTAAGTAAGAGCAAAGCATCGAGACGGAAGCCGGCACGGGTGAGTCCATGGGAGCATGACTCGTTCGTATTACTGAAACTAGAGAGAGCTGATCGCGGTCCGTCATGAGCCTGGACAGAAATTCCGAACCGTTCGGCTTTTCGGGACCTTGTCTCCATTCCCTCACTTTCTTGAAAGCTCTCACTTATAAATACTGAGCGTTGCGTGATGCTCAGCTAGCTCCTTGGCCACAACTGAAAACGTGCCTAGCTCAACTACGTAGAAAGTCCAACGGGTTATTGTTGTACTTTTTCGTGACTAGGCCTTGGCTTTCCCCTTCATTATGCGTTTTGCTTTCTTTCACGGCCGGAAGACTCTTCTCTGTTTTAAAAGGTTCGTTCATCGAACTGACACGCAGTCCGTTTCTCATCTTGAGTCCTTCACCCAACCTAAGTTCCCAGACTCTTCGCTGTTCTGTTTACGTCACATTGACGGCACGCCCAATTGAATCAGCCCGTGGTTGGCATCCATGGGATATCTAGGACTCCGTAGACTTTTCAAGTCGGAGTCGGAAAATCGCACTTAAGCCATGGGATGATTGCATTGGTTGACCCGGTTCTCCGCCCGAAGCTGGAGACCATCTCCAGTTCTGGCTTGTTCCCCGCCTTCACCTTTAACCCCCCAAGATGATCCCCAACCCATGATTTGCGCACCAATCAGACGGTCCATTCTGGCCAGGTTCGGGACTTGCAAGCGCATTCATTTGTGCGCAAGAGTCGAGACTTGGCATTGCGTAATGATTCCGGTGGGCTCATGATGCGTCAATAGAGAAACTTGAAAAACAGAGATGATTCGTTCTTTTTGAGGGGGCTTGGGAACATCACCGGAAACAGACTAACCGAGTATAAAGTCATCAGAGATACGATAGTTTTGGTGCTTAATGGTCCCCATCAATCGTCTGAAGACGTGAGGATACTGCTCAACGGTGAGGATGAGGATCGATCTTCTTACGACACTCCTGGCCGCCACCGCGGTAGTGGCCCAACACGCTGCTTCCTTCAAAAACCCCGTTGTCTACGAAGATCTGGCCGACCTGGAGGTGATTCGCGTCAACGACACGTACTACTACACGGCGTCTACAATGCACTATTCTCCCGGTGCTCCCGTCTTGAAAAGCTACGATCTCGTGAATTGGGAATTCATCGGCCACTCCGTCCCAGAGCTCATCTTCGGCGACGAGTATTACCTGAATGGCAGCGGCAAGGCTTATGTTGGCGGAATCTGGGCCAGTTCTTTACAGTACCGCGAAAGCAACGGCTTGTTTTACTGGTACGGATGTGTTCAATCCGGAAAAACCTACGTATTCACCGCCAGCGATCCGGCCGGCGTGTGGACTGCTCAGCCTCCAATCGACGAGTGTTACTACGATCTCGGAGTGTTAGTGGACAAAGATGACACGTTATACATCGCCTACGGAATGTGCAATATTAGTGTCGTCCAGCTTTCCTCTGATGGCTTGCAGCCTGTGCGGAATGAGGTCAGTTGCCTCTGCATCTGCAAAAATGAGGCATTGTGCTGACAATATCCAGGTCGTTTGGGCCGACTCCACGCGATATCTGGAGGGTGCCAGATTCTACCATATTAACGACAGTTATTACATCTGGTTAACCGAGCCAGCTGATGGCCAGCATGTATTGAAGGCTGACAACCCATGGGGGCCTTACACCAACCAAACGGTGCTAGACCGCATGACGTCCCCAATCCCCAACTCAGGAACGCCCCACCAAGGCGCCATTGTCGATACACCTGAAGGTGACTGGTACTACATGTCATTCCTTGACGCTTACCCAGCTGGCCGTATTCCGTCTCTGGCGCCGTTAACTTGGGATGAAGACGGCTGGCCTTACATTGTCACGGATGAGGCGGGTGGATGGGGCAAATCCTACCCTCTACCTGTATCAGCAAACAAGACGGTTACGCCAGTTGGCGAATTCCACGATGACTTTAACGGATCAAAACTCAATGTTGAGTGGGAGTGGAATCACAACCCGGATAATACTGCTTGGGAGCTGAGCACTGAGGGCCTCATCCTCCACACGGCGACGGTCACGGACGAGCTCTACGGGGCACGGAACACCCTCACCCACCGCATCTTGGGACCTAAGAGCAGCGGAACATTCCGCCTAAACCTCGCCGGCATGTCTGACGGCGATATCGCGGGTGTTTCCATTTTCCGCGACGAGTCGGCTTATATCGGGTTCCAAAAAGAAGGCGAGTCCCTGAAGTTTTACGTGGTTCATGATATCCTTGCACCTGAGAGTGCCGGCTTCGAAACTACCTCCAATGGCACCATTGCAGCGACCGCTAGCGATGCAGACTTGGACCTTGCAGCCATTGCCAGCGGGACGCAGGATATTTGGCTCCGGATCACGGCGGATATCACTCCATCATTCGGGTTGCCTGAGGGAACCAATGACAACGCTGCACAACTCATTTACAGCACTGACGGAGAGACTTTCAAGCCACTCGGAACTGACTGGCGTTTGCATAACCGCTGGCAGTATTTCATGGCATTCAGGTTTGCAGTGTTCAATTATGCCACGAAGACCTTGGGTGGTTCTGTGCTCGTCAAGGAGTTTGACATGCAGTTGGCAGAGTAAGAGTAGAGGCATGAAGCATGGCTAGCCCCTCGAATGTGCACTAGCAATGGACTATTTGACTTTCTACAAGCGCTCTACTTCAAAGAGTTCAGGTCCTAAAATGTGAAGGATGATTCGCCCTGCTGCGCTACTCAGTCCGTATAGATAGTTAAAGGACCCCTCAGCGCTGACCTACGCAACTGGCTTCTGGCCACATACAATGAAAATTCCAAAGCACCACATTTTCCAACATTGCAATCCAAGTTTTGTTCTAGATTATCGTAAACAGCGTCGGCTACTTTGGCACTCATTGCTGTTCCTGGAGTGAGCCCTTGCAAAACACCATGACTTTTCATATCTGGGCTACAAATTCTTCATCTTACATCTGGCGGCTCCTACAGGTGAATGAGTAGTCAATGATAACAGCTCAACCGATATTATGGAATCTCTATCGTTTCTCATTCTCCTTCCTGCAAGTGGCTGAAGTCACTCAGCACTTTCCAGCGATTCGCCAAGCTTCTTGGTGAGATGAACACCAACTCCGCTCTTGTCAATGAGCCCTTTGAGAAGCCGCGAACAGTCTCTTAGGGCGGCGGGATCGTTGTCACTGCATCTTATGACCTCCATCACTTAGATCTGAAGCCAACCGCCAGAGCAAGGACTCCCCTCTGAAATGTGATCGTTAAATAACAACGCGGCAGAATGATAGGAGATTGACGACTATTTGACGAGGTTAGCGATCACCGGATGAACTCCAAACCTCTCACAGAAGAGTTCCCGTTGTTGAGACCAAAATTACTCATTTCCGAGCTTTTAACGAGTGTTCGTTCACTATTAGCGTAGCCGACGCCAATGACTCTCAGCCCGGGGTTGCTAAGGTTAACGGGTGCAAATATGCAAATACCAGCTTGTTATTCAGGCTAATTTGATAAGAATTGAAAGTTCCCTGCCAGCACATAAGAAATTCACTGAACTGAAGGCTAGGACAATTATAACTACATGACTCCATGGAGGATGTGTCTTCCGTGGTTGCGATGGAGAAAGGTTAGTGCTAACATCTGTCACGAGCCAGGATAATATTATAGGGAAAAGGGCTTAGCGGGCTAAGTAGGGAGGTCTATAGGAGTTAGGAGATATAGGGAGGTATTAGGTAACTACTAGATAAGCCCTCTAGCCCTTACTTAGTAAACCAGGGGTCTAGAGAAGAATATTTAATATTAGCTATACCTAATTATACTAACTCTATTACTCTATATTATACTTATTTATAATATATTCTTCTCTCTTATTTATATTAATAGGGGTATAAACTATTATAGTAGTATAATATATAATAATTTAATACCTACTTATAGGTCTACTAGGGAGATAAATATAATATTACTTTTAAGATCCCCTATTAGATAGGAGTAGCTAAATAGCTAAACCTAGGATAAGATATTTACTAAGTAGAATAGTAATAAGAGTACTAGTAGAGAACTAGGTAGTTAGTTAATAGAGGTTAAATTAGATTAACTTATTAAAGAAGAAGAAAAGAAAGAGTAGCTAAAGTAAAAATAGGAATATCTTAAGGCCTTAAGAGCTAGCTAACTATTAAGCCTAGTAAGTAACCCTATTACTTACTAAGTAGTTATTAGTAATAAATTAAAAAAGTACTAATTAGAGCTTTAGGGGAAATATCTCTTAATACTTAAGTATAAAGGGGGTACCTAGACTAACTTAACTTATTTATATTTAATCTTAATATATAATTTAAGATAAATAAGATTATATTAGACCTTAAAAAGGTATTATTTACTACTAGGTACCTAGAGGAATTAGTAGTAAAATAATAAGCCTTATACCTCTCTATTAACTATAGTAATAAAGCAAAGGATATTACTTAAGTGATAATAAAGAACTAGTTAACTAATAGTATAACTAATATAGGGTCTAGGACCCTTAGTATATAAACCTAGCTTAAGTAGACCTACTAATAACTAGGATAATTATACTAGAGCTTTATTAATTACTATAAAGGGATTAAGAAAGAAAGCCCCTATTAATAACTAGAGGAGATCTAGGTAGCTAATATAGTAGCTAGGCGAGACCCTAAGCTCTAGTACTATATTATAGCGAATAGGTTACCAAGGTCGTAGCTTAACCTTAATACTAGAGCTAGAAACGCTAAACTTATAGTTAATATGTAGATATATAATATACTAGTAATGGACTAGGGGGCTAATAAAGTAGAACCTATTAGGGGAATATAGGTATCTAAGGGATCTAACTATAGTATATAGAAGTTAATAACCTAAATAACTAATATTATAAGCGTCTAGCGGATAGCTTTATATAAATTTAGGATTAGTAATAGTAATAGTTATAATGATATCCTAGGGATCCCTTAGTATATAATACAATACTCTAATCTTAATTAAAGGGAGTTAAGCTAGACCTTTCCCTTATATAAGAAGAGTGTTTACCTTATTATAACTATAAAGAAACTTGGGTATATTAAGAATAAAGTAAGAGTAATACTTATAAGAGTACTATAAGTTAACTATATATTAACTACTAACTATAAAGAGGATACCTAAGACCCTAGGATATTAAGGGGATTAAAATAAATATCTCATTAGAGTACTAGGACTTTAAGAAGGTATTTATTATTAACTTAATAGGAACTATACTAGAGTTTAGAACTACTAGAAGCTACCCTATGAACCTAAAGCCTAGAATTAAGCCCCTATTTAGACTTTTTTACTTACTAGCTAAGAGGAAGTTAGAGGAGTTAAGGGATTATATCTATAAAGCCTTATAGAAGGGATAGATTTATCTATTAATAAGCCTAGTAGGGGTGCTAATTCTATTTATCCTAAAGAAAGGAAGTAAGCTAAGGTTATATATAAACTACTAGGGGCTTAACTAAGTAACTACTAAGAACTATACCCCCCTCCCTTTAATTAATAAGATACTTAACTAGCTCTCTAGAGCTAAGTACTTTACTAAGCTTAACCTTAAGGATATATACTACTAAGTAAGGGTCTAGGAGGGAGATAAGTAGAAGATAGTATTTTATATATAATATAGCTATTATAAATATTATATTATACTATTTAGGCTTATTAATATACCTACTACCTTCTAGATTTTTATTAATAAGTCTCTTATAGGCCTAGCTAGCGTTTTTTATATTATATATTTAGATAATATCTTAATTTTTACTAATAATATAAACTCCTATAAAAGGCTATAAGATAGGTACTTACCTAGTTAGAAGCTAATAGCCTCTATATAAACCCTAAGAAGTATAAATCTTATAAGGAGGAGATTAAATTCCTTAGATTTATAATCTTAGTAAATAAAGTTATTATAGAATATAAGAGAGTCTAGGTAATAGCTAAGTAACTAGTACTTATTATAATATAAGAGAGTTAGTAATTTCTAGGATTCATAAGGTTCTATAAGAGACTTATTAAGAACTACTCTAAGGCTTATAGCTTATTTATTAACTAACTTATTAATATAGCTAAGGGATAGCTAGTAATAACTAGAGAGGTACTAGTTACCTTCTATTAGCTTTGCGCTTTATTTATAGAAGTACTTATACCATGATACTTTAATCCTATACTTCTAATTTAAGTTAAAACTAATATATTGGACTTTATAATAGGGGTAATACTAAGCTAGTTAGAAGGGGATATATAGAGACTAGTAGTATTTATATCTTAGAAGCTTAAGGGTATGTAATTATAATATAGCACGCTAGAAGTAGAGCTACTAGCTATTAGAGAGGTAGTAGTAAGGTAGTAGTACTACTTACTTTACTCCTAGTATTATATCTAATTTATTACTAACTACTTAGGTTATTAATATCTTATTAATAAAAAGACGCTTAGTAGCTACTAAGCCAAGCTATTATAAGGCTTATTAATATTTAAATTTAAAATTAAATACTAGCTGGGTTGTTATAACCTAGCTATTAGCTTATTATAGAGGCCTAACTATACTCTAGAGGATATAGAAATTAATAAAGCTAGGGATTTGCTCTTATAAAACTTCTTATAACGCTTTAATAAGATTACTATCTAGAGGATAGTAGAAAGGGCTAGAACCAATAGGAACTAGAAAGATAATAAATAACATAACTCTAGCTATAAACGGGTAAGAGTAATAAAAATAGGCTCAAAAGATATTTAGAATAATTCGTAGATCTAATTAAAAGAGAGTATCTGAATTAGGCGCGGATTTGCTAAGAAAATACTAAAAAACGAGGTATAGGATTATTAAGGTCCTAATTGTAATAATATATATATAATACTAAAGTCTGCTATACTCCTTTCCTCTACGCTCTACTCTATAGTCTTCTTATAATAGGTCTATATACTAAGGGAGTTTTTTAAAAGCTATATAGCTAAATCTATCTTATTCTATCCTAATTATCCCCTTAAGACTCTTTATAATATTATAAAAAAGAGTCTTAAGAAATAAATAAAACTACTTTATAGAAATAGTAAATAAACTCTATTTATAGGTCTATTTTATTAATAATATCTTCTAAATAGGCGATCTTATTATTAAGAAAGTCCCTTAGGTTTAACTATCTTTTATTATAAGTTATATCTTAATAATAGCCTTATTACTTCTTCCTCTTTATTATACTCCTTATCCTACTCTAATCCTTAGTATAGCTAAAACTACCTGCCTTATTATACTAGGTATAAGAAGTTATAATAATACGCTCCCTTAGGCGTATTCTATTCGATCTAATCCTATTAGTTAACCCTCTACTAGATATAATCTATATAACTATAGTTATGCTTATTTAAAGGATTAGGTTACTTAGGATATAATAGTACGTCTATAAGTATAGTTCTTAGGTATAGCTTAATAGTTATACTACGACTTAGTATCTATAAGACTTATAACTAAAGCTAATATCTAAGGTATTTAAGCTTATTATTTAGTATTTTAGATAAAGAGGATCTAGATAATACTAATAATCTATAAATAGGTTAAGGAATATCTATAAGAATACCGAAGGTATATCTTAAAAATTCTATAATAATCTTATAAGGTTTATAGAAACCTTAATAAATAACTATAGTATATATAGTTATATACCTATATAATATCTCTCTAATAATACTTTAATAACTATAAAACATAAAATAATAACTATAAAAGTATTTCCTTCATGGAATAAATACTTTAAAAATCTATGTAAATTCTAATAATAGCAATAACCTTATATATATATATATATATATATATATTTATAATCCTTAGCTTTATAGCTATAAATATACAGAAGTTGCGCACAGACCACATAGTGATCTAAGCGCGATTTCTGCTTAATAAGCTGCTGCTTTATAGTTACGTTTCAAAATATCTTACCCCTCACTTCGTGAGGGCAGGATTTATAACTTAGAAATAATATTATTAATACTATCAATATTTAACGATTTCTCTATCAATTAATTCCAGGAAGAATACCTCCTTATGCTTAAACTTATTAGCTGTTACTACTATATTACTCAGCCTATTAATATCTATTATCCAGGCTATTTTACCGCCCCTTTTGCTACTTATATACCTATTCTTATAGGTTATAAGCCTAGCTTAAACCTTTTTAATAACCTTATACCTATTTAGCCTCCTTAAAGCTATAATAAATACCTTAAACCTATACTCTACCTTAAGGTTACCTATTTAGGGTATTCTTCTAATAGATATAGTCTTTATACTCCCTACGCAGAGTTAGAGATACTAGCAGGACTAGTTTGCTAGCTTCGAGATCGATACCTTCTACGTAAAGCTATTTAGAACCCTGAAATATTCGATTATACTACTATTAATACTACCTCGAAACGAGACGATATATTAGCTAAGCTATTCGAGCTTGCTTTAGCTACCTACTTATACGATTTATCCCTAAGCCTTTGAAGCTCTTGGTTTACCTATATCTATACTACTTCACGATCGAGGCCTAATATAGGCTATATACCGTTGGTTATCCTAACTATTGAAGGGTCTACTACTACTGAACATTTACTTATAGACCCTAAAAGAGGAATAAAAGAGGAGGAATAATAACGAGTTAAACCCATAACCTCTGGGTTTTAACTATATATATATATAATAATAACAAAGCTGTAGTTAATACTACTGAGCTATATAACTATCTTATCTTACTACTGTGATCTATATTGGAGCTTATATATAATACTCCTAAAGTTATTATAATGTCTGATTTGAAAGTACAGCTTCCTAAGCTTTCTAGATCTAATAACTATAAAGTCTAGTTTATACGTATTAAGGCCTTACTTATTAGTAAAGATATAACTATAGACTTATCTAAGCCTATAGATAATAATAATATAGATCCGAATAATAAGGCTCTTAGCTATATATAGCTATTTTGTAATAATAGG
>JAVHLU010002204.1:0-20493 GCA_036785755.1 Colletotrichum ledebouriae
ATTATTAGAATTTATATAGATTTTTAAAGTATTTATTCTATAAAGGAAATACTTTTATAGTTATTACTTTATGTTTTATAGTTATTAAAGTATTATTAAAGAGATATTATATGGGTATATAACTATACATACTATAGTTATTTATTAAGGTTTATATAAACCTTATAGGATTATTATAGAACTTTTAAGATATACCTTCGGTATTCTTATAGTATTAGTTAGCTTTAGAAGGTTAGGGTGTTGCTTATCCTTAATATTAGCCTCTTTAGTAATAGCTAGGAGTTAGTTAATATTAATACTATAAGTAATAGCTAGTTAAGTATTATCTTAGTACTACTTAAGGAACTAATAATAGGACTTATTATTAACCTTAGGGTATAACTTTATAACTCTATTATCCTTAATAATAGTAATTAAAGTAATAAGTAAGGTAATATTAGTATAGAGGCTTTAGAAGTTATTAATATATTTATACTAGAAGTTAGCTATATCCTTAGTCTTAGTATTATTAATATGTAGGAGAGTATAAATATCGCTAGGGTTATCGCTATTTTTATAGCCTAATTAATATATATATTATCCTTAGTATAGATACTAGGGAACTTATATTATAATATTTATTTAATAATAAAGAATAAGAATATAGCCCTGGCCTCTAGCTACTGCATAGTGATTTTACCTACTTAAGTATAACAGACCTTCTAACTCCGCGCCTCCTAATAATATATAGCCTTTAGTTATATAATTATAACTTTCCTAACTATAGCCGCACTTATATATACTTATTAATAGCCTCACGATTTTTAACTTTATATCGATAATAATATAGTTTTTAATTATTTAGACTATTAAGTTCGGAATTACGCCGCAGCCCCTTTGCAAAAAGACTATAATAAATTCACCTAGTTCGTAGGTATAATCTAGGAAATACTATATAGGTATTTTAACCTATACCCTCTACTAGTTAAGGAAAATAATATAGGAACCCTATATATTCCTACTACTTATAAGTAAACCCTTTAAATATTATAAAGTCGGACGCGCGCTGTACTAGGGCTAATTATATTAGAGCTAAATAGGCTACTAAGGCTCTTATAGCCTAGAAACGCCCTCGCTAAACCTTCTAGTAAGGTGCTATAAAAGCTACTATATAAGATAACTTCTTAACCTAAAAGGTTAGCCTTCTAGTAAGGTACTAAAAGTATTATAAATACTACTATATAAGAAGTAACTCCTTAACTAAAGAGGTCTTTCCTAAGAGGTTCTTATAGCTAGAAGTATAAGAAGCTCTGCTATTATAAGTAGGGCTTTATACCTCTCCCTCTTCCTTATCTAACTTATAATAAATCCTTAACTATATTAGTATTAAACCTTATATATAAAAACGCTAAGCCTGCGCGAGGTATACCCTTTAATACTAATAACGCGCGAGAGCTTACTAGAGAGTTTAGTATTAATATAATTAATAAAACCCGCTCTTTTTTTAATTACTCTATTATATATAGAGAGCTTATTATTAGTATAGCCCTTAAGAGGGCTCTTATTAATACCCTTAGAGGGGATACTTATTATTATATTATAGCTAAGTAAGTAGACTTAGTAGTAGAAGCTAGGTAGGTTATTATATACCCTATAGAGTAGCCCTTCTTTAAGTAGGTCTTCTATATTATTAAGGTAGAGGTAGCCTAGGCCCCTTAGGGGAACGTTAGTAAGTATAGCTTATGCTGAATAGAGAGAGCGTTACTAACGACGGCATAGTTCTAGTAAATAAAGCGGTAATAGAGGCGGTATTTAATAGTAGCGCGGGTAGTGCGCGAGAGGAAAGGTTAATAGTTTTATAGTTTAAATAATTAAAAACCACGTTATTATTAATATAAAGTTAAAGATCGTGAGGCTATAGGTATATATAAGTATAGCTATAGTTAGGAAAGTTACAATCATATAACTAAAGGCTATATATTATCAGGAGGCGCGGAGTTAGAAGGTCTATTGCACTTAAGCAGGTAAAATCACTATGCAGTGTCTAGAGGCCGTTATTTAGACTATAAAACTATCGACTTATCCTCTCGCGCACTACCCGCGCTACTAATGCCGCCTCTATTACTGCTTTATCTGCTAGAACTATGCTATCGTTAGCAACGCTCTCTCTATTTAGCGCAAGCCGTACTTACTAATATTTAAGCCCTAAGGGGCCTAGGCTACCTCTACCTTAATAGTGCAGAGGACCTACTTAAAGAAGGGCTACTCTATAGGGTATATAATAACCCGCCTAGCTTCTACTACTAAGTTTACTTACTTAGCTATAATATAATAATAAATATCCCCTCTAGGAGTATTAATAAGAGCCCTCTTAAGGGCTATATTAATAATATACTCTCTATATATAATAGAGTAATTAAAAAAGGAGTAGGTTTTATTAATTATATTAATACTAAACTTTCTAATAAGCTCTTATATATTATTAGTATTAAAGGGCGTACTTTATATAAACTTGGCGTTTTTATATATAGGGTCTAGTACTAATATAATTAAGGGATAAGGATAAGGAAGAGGGAGAGGTATAAAGCCCTATTTATAGAGCTTCTTATACTTCTAGCTATAAGAACCTCTTAGGAAAGACCTCTTTAGTTAAGGAGTTACCTCTTATATAGTAATATTTACCTTTAGTACCTTACTAGAAGGTCGACCTTTTAGGTTAAGAAGTTATCTTATATAGTAGCTTTTATAGCACCTTACTAGAAGGTTTAGCGAGGGCGTTACTATAAGAGCCTTAGTAGCCTATTTAGCTCTAATATAATTAGCCCTAGTATAATATATATCTAACTTTATATAAGGGTTTGCTTATAAGTAGTAGGAATATATAGGGTTCCTATATTATTTTCCTTAACTAGTAGAGGGTATAGGTTAAAATACCTATATAGTATTTCTTAAATTATACCTGCAAACTAGGTGAATTTGTTATAGTCTTTTTGCGAAGGGGCTGCGGCGTAATTCTAAACTTAACTTAAGAATATAGCCTTAAAGTTAGGGTTACTTATAATACGCTTAGTAATAAATAGGTTTAGGGCCCTAATATAAGTATAAGGGCTAAGGGTAATTATACTATTTTAAATAAGGGTAAATAAGGTTAAGCGCTTAGAGCGTTAGATAATAGTAAGGTTAGGGCCTCTAGCTACTGCATAGTGATTTTACCTGCTTAAGTGCAACAGACCTTCTAACTCCGCGCCTCCTAATAATATATAGCCTTCGGTCACGTAATTGTAACTCTCCTAACTATAGCTATACTTATACGTGCCTATAACCTCACGATCTTTAACTTTATATTAATAATAACGTAGTTTTTAATTATTTAAACTATAAAACTATTAACTTTTCCTCTTATATACTACCCGTGCTACTATTAAATACTACCTCTATTACCGCTTTATCTACTAGAAGTTATTACTATCTTTACTATACTATCGTTAGTAACGCTCTCTCTATATTAAAGCAGTTAGCATAAGCTATACTTACTAATATTCGCCTAGGCTACCTAGGCTACCTCTACCTTAGTAATATAGAAGACTTACTTAAAGAAGGGCTACTCTATAGGGTATATAATAACCTATTAAAATTCTATTCCTAAGTTTACTTACTTAGCTCTAATATTATTACGCTTTATAGAGTCCCCTATAGGGGTATTAAGATAAGCCCTCTTAAGGGCTATATTTATAATATACTCTCTATATATAGTAGAGTAGTTAATAAAGGAGCGGGTTTTATTAATTATATTAAGGCTAAACTCTCTAATAACCCCCTCTATATTATTTATATTAAAAGGCGTGCCTTACTTAGGCTTAGTATATTTATATATAGGGTTAGGTATTAATATAATTAAGAGATAAGGATAAGAAAGAGGGAGAGGTATAAAACCTTACTTAAAGTAATAGAGCTTCTTATACTTCTAGCTATAAGAACCTCTTAGGAAAGTCCTCTCTAGTTAAGGAGTTACCTCTTATATAATAGCGTTTATAATACCTTTAATACCTTACTAGAAAGTCGACCTTTTAGGTTAAGGAGTTATCTTATATAGTAGCTTTTATAGCACCTTATTAGAAGGTTTAGCGAGAGCGTTACTACGAGAGCCTTAGTAGCCTATTTAGCTCTAATATAATTAGCCCTAGTATAGCGCGTATCCGACTTTATACGAGGGTTTACTTATAAGTAGTAGGAATATATAGGGTTCTTATATTATTTTCCTTAACTAGTAGAGGGTATAGGTTAAAATACCTATATAGTATTTCCCGAATTATACTTACGAACTAGGTGAATTTATTATAGTCTTTTTATAAAGGGGCTACGGCGTAATTCCAAACTTAATAGTAAGGTTAGTTATATTAAAAAAGTAGATATACTAAAAGTAGATATTAATTACCTCTTATATAGTTAGGAACTTTATATAAGAATATATAAGGTAATAAAAGCTAGAGATATAAGTATTAAGTTCGGAATTACGCCGCAGCCCCTTTATAAAAAGACTATAATAAATATACCTAGTTTATAGGTATAATTTAGGAAATACTATATAGGTATTTTAACTTATACCCTCTACTAGTTATGGGAAATAATATAAGAACCTTATATATTCCTAATACTTATAAGTAAACCCTCTAAATATTATAAAGTTAGATGCGCGCTATACTAGGGCTAATTATATTAGAGCTAAACGGGCTACTAAGGCTCTTATAGTAACGCCCTCGCTAAACCTTCTAGCAAGGTGCTACGAAAGCTACTATATAAGATAACTCCTCGACCTAAAAGGTCGACCTAGCTATAGTTAGGAGAGGATCACGTGACCGAAGGCTATGTATTTTCAGGAGGCGCTGAGTTAGAAGGTCTATTGCACTTAAGCAGGTAAAATCACTATGCAGTGGCCAGAGGCCTTATACTTATCTATAAAGCTATTCTATTTCTTATTCCTTACTTTTAAATATAATAATATTTTTATTTATATTTATAATATCTTTATCTATCTAAATTATATATATTAGTAAGTAACCTTCTATTTAACTAGGTATTATACCTTTCCTCGCGCGAGAGTTCGCTTCTTAAGGATACTTTTAATCTTAAAGTACTTATATTAAGTTCGGAATTACAGTATAGCCCTTTCGTAAAAAGACTATAATAAATTCACCTAATTCGTAGGTATAATTCGGGAAATATTATATAAGTATTTTAATTTATACCTATTACTAGTTAAGGAAAACGATATAGGAACCCTATATATTCCTACTACTTATAAGTAAACCCTCGTATAAAGTCGGATACGCGCTATACTAGGGCTAATTATATTAGAGCTAAATAAGCTACTAAGGCTCTCGTAGTAACGCCCTTGCTAAACCTTCTAGTAAGGTGCTATAAAAGCTATTATATAAAATAACTCCTTAATCTAAAAGGTTAACTTTCTAGTAAGGCACTGTAAAAGCTATATAAGATAACTCCTTAACTTAAAAGGTTAACCTTCTAATAAAGTGCTATAAATACTATTATATAAGAGATAACTCCTTAAGTAAAGAGGTCTTTCCTAAGAGGGTCTTATAGTTAGAAGTATAAAAATCTCTACTATAAGTAGGGCTTTATATCTCTCCCTCTTCTTTACCCTTATCCCTATAACCTATAATAAATCCTTAATTATATTAATACTAAACCCTATATATAAAAACGCTAAGCTTATACGAGGTATACCTTTTAATACTAATAATATATAAGAGCTTACTAGAGAGCTTAATATTAATATAATTAATAAAACCCGCTCTTTTTTTAATTATTTTATTATATATAGAGAGTATATTATTAGTATAGCCCTTAAGAGGGCTCTTATTAATACCCCTAGAGGGGATATATATTATTATATTATAACTAAGTAAGTAGACTTAGTAGTAGAAGCTAGGCGGGTTATTATATACCCTATAGAGTAGCGCTTCTTTAAGCAGGTCCTCTATATTATTAAGGTAGAGGTAGCCTAGGCCCCTTAGGAGTTAGTAAGTATAGCTTATACTAAATAGAGAGAGCGTTACTAATAATAGCATAGCTACGAAGGCGTTAGCTAACCTAATTAAATAAGAGGACTGCTAGCGGATAAAGTGGTAATAGAGGCGGTATTAATAGCATAGGTAGTACGCAAGAGGAAAAGTTAATAGTTTTATAGTCTATTAGATAATTAAAAACCACGTTATTATTAATATAAAGTTAAAGATCGTGAGGCTATCTAGTGGGGTATATATAAGTACGGCTATAGTTAGGAGAGGATTATATAACTAAAGGCTATATATTATTAGGAGGCGTAGAGTTAGAAGGTCTATTATACTCAAGTAGGTAAAATCACTATATAGTGGCTAGAGGCCTTAAAGTACTTATATACTTTAAGCTAATAAATATTATTATCTTTTTTAATATTAACTAATCCTTAGTAGTTATTTTAATAGTTAAATAGGTTACTACTAGGGGCTAGTATTAATATAAGTTAGATAATAGATATAACTAGATAAATATTTATATCTAGTAGAATATTAAAGTCATATACTGACTTACTAATATATCTAAGGACCTTAAATAGAATATACTAGTAGCTATACTTTAGGTTTAGCTATCCTAGTAGATTATATTCTAATCTTATCTTAAGATATACCTAGTTACCTAGCTTAAATATAATAAAACAATATTTTCTATTATACTATTCCTTTATATATAGCTAGGTTATTATAATTAAAATTTTAGCTTCCTCTTAGAAGATTTCATAGTTTATTCCTAAGTTAGTATCTCCTAAGATATATAATATACTATTAGTATTTATCCTATGTAGGATTTAGTTTAGTAAATAACTAATAACGTATAAGTAAGCGTTATTAAGATTATATTAGAGGCTTAGGAGTAATCTTACCTAGTTATTATTAATAAGATTAAGAAAGTAATAAATAACTAGCTTAATAGTTTAGTTCTTATATTTTAAGATACTATTAATCTAAGGATAGTATATTATTAAAAATGTTAATTTAATATATAGTTTAGCTTATAATATAGTTTAAAACTTTAATAGGAACTTATAGTTATAATTAGATATAATAGGTTTTAGTATTCCCTAGTTACTATATTAGAGGTTATAAAGAAGAAGGCGTCTCTAGGTTTTAGTAGTATATATTAAATAACCTAGGATAAGAAGTATTACTTTAGAGAACCTATTAGTTATAATAAGTACTATATTAAGTAGTAGGAAGTTCTTTACTTTATAGCCTAAATATTATAAAGGGATTTTAGGAAGTCTAATAATAAAGTTTATAATAATTATATAGAAAGGGATAGCTAGTATTAATATTAGCTATATTGCGCTAAGTAGTAATTAATATTCTATATTTATTCTATTATATTATAGGTAGTTAGCTACGTAGTTATTGACTTATTATTTAAGATATAGAATATAAAAGTATTTATTAATAGCTCTTTATATTTAATTCTTATTAAAGTATCAATAGTTATTATAGGCTTCTTTAATTAGTAGCGTTACTAACTCTCTTAGAATATAAAGCTTTTACTTATTAGTATAAGGGTGAGTATAATAAAGAAAACTATTAATTATAATAAAGTTAAGGTCTATATTATCTATTTCTTTATAGAGTATTTTATGTACTCTATTCTAGGATTTAGAGTTAGTATATAATTAGATAAGCTTAGTCTTAAAGTTATTATTAAGAGATATCTCTATTATAAAGTTAATACCTATAGGTATATTATCTTATATCTTATTAAGTTCCCTGATATCTTTAATAGGGATTTTAGTTATAAGTAGATATAATAATACGTTTATTATGATATTTAATATTCTAGGGATATAATAATATACTAGGGAGAATTAGCTAAGGTATTCTAATAATAATATAAGTTATTAAGTTCGGAATTACGCCGCAGCCCCTTTATAAAAAGACTATAATAAACTCACCTAGTTTATAGGTATAATCCGGGAAATACTATATAGGTATTTTAACTTATACCCTCTGCTAGTTAAGGAAAATAATATAAGAACTCTATACGTTCCTACTACTTATAAGTAAACCCTCGTATAAAGTTAGATACGCGCCGCACTAGGGCTAATTATATTAGAGCTAAACGAGCTACTAAGGCTCTTATAGCCTAGAAACGCCCTCGCTAAACCTTCTAGTAAGGTGCTATAAAAGCTACTATATAAGATAACTCCTTAACTTAAAAGGTTAACCTTCTAGTAAGGTATTATAAATACTACTATATAAGAGGTAACTCTTTAACTAAAGAGGTCTTTCCTAAGAGGTTCTTATAGCTAGAAATATAAGAAGCTCTACTACTATAAGCAGGGTTTTATATCTCTCCCTCTTCCTTATTCTTATTCCTTAATTATATTAATACTAAACCCTATATATAAAAATACTAAGCTTATATAAAGTACGCCCTTTAATACTAATAACGCGCGAGAGCTCGCTAGAGAGTTTAGTATTAAGATAATAAGTAAACCCTACTCTTTTTATAACTACTTAATTATATATAGAGAGTATATTATTAATATAGCTCTTAAGAGGGCTCTTATTAATACCCCTAGAGGGGATATTTATTATTATATTATAGCTAAGTAAGTAGACTTAGTAATAGAAGCTAGGTAGGTTATTATATATCTTATAGAGTAGCTCTTCTTTAAGCAGGTCTTTTATACTATTAAGGTAGAAGTAGCCTAGGCCCCTTAGGGCTTAAACGTTAGTAAGTATAGCTTATACTAACTACTTTAATATAGAGAGAGCGTTACTAATAATAATATAGCTATAAAGGCGTTAGCTAACCCGATCGAATAAGAGGACTACTAGCGGACGAAGTAGTAATAGAGGCGGTATTAGCAGCGCAGGTAGTGCGCAAGAGGAAAAGTTAATAGTTTTATAGTCTATTAAATAATTAAAAACCACGTTATTATTAATATAAAGTTAAAGATCGTGAGGCTATCTAGTGGGGTATGTATAAGTGCGGCTATAGTTAGGAAAGGTAGTTAGTAAGATCACATAACCGAAGGCTACGTATTATTAGGAGGCGCGGAGAGAATATTAGCGCAGAGTATTTATATTCTTTTAAAGAGTTAAGCTAAATAAATAGCTACTTATTAGGTTTATAATAAAATAAGGCGTTATTTAATATTAATATATCCTTAATATTATTAAAGCTAGCTACTTCTTCTAGTATAAGTTTAAAGCTTTTCTCTTAATAAAAGACCTTTCTTATAGCATCTTTATCCTTTCCTTAAGCTTAGGCTTCTATAAGTAACGTTATTTTATATTTTTAGAGCGGTTAAATATAATTACTATTACGTAGTGTTATATATCATAAAAAACTAATTACCCCTATCTAGTATTTAAGCTAGTAAAGGTTATAGGGATATTTAATCTTTTTAATAGTATTAATATAATCTTATATATTTAATAATCTGAATATATTAATAATAAAGCTAAGTAGCTTAGTAGAAGGATATTTAATAAATAACTTCTTTATAGAGAGCGAGAGTCTAATATCAGTAAAGAGTTTAAGGATTATATTAAAGTACTTAAGGTAAGTCATAAGGTCCTTCGAGGTAATAACGATATTATTAATAAATATATAAGTATATTTCTTATATAATTATAAGAGTTTATTTATAACGCGCTAAGTACAAGTAGGCGAATTATAAAATCCTATAAGTATTACCTTAGAGCGTTCTTATCTATAATAGCTAACTATAGTAAATCGATCTTAATATTCCTTTTTAATAAGAAATTAATAGAATAAGGATTAAGCGTTAACTATAATAATCTATAGTTTATGATAAAAGCGTTTAATAATATCTTACTATAGTAATATAGAGTATATATCTAGGATTATAGCCTTATTAAGGGTATATAAGTCTATAACTATTTAACCTTTTCGCTTACTATTTATAATTCGCTATATTATAAATACTAGGGCTTTAAATAATATATGCCTAGAGTTACCTTATTCTATATAGTCCTAGGTATAAAGCTTATCTAAGGTTTTATTAATGAATTTCTTATCTTTTATACTAATAGAGTAAAGTTATTATTGAATATTTATATTCTACTATCTTTTAATAAGTTTAACCTTAAGGTATTAATCTTCTAGAAGGTTAATTAGTCCTTAGTTCTTTTAAATAATAAGGTAATATAATATAACTTCTTTAAGGTATCAAATAGCTTTAGTATCTTAGTTATAGATATATATACCTTTTTTAATAGTAACTACTAATAAGCTTTTAGGCTTAGTTATACCTATTTTATTATTTAAGTTAATATTCCCTTTATAAACATCTCCCTAATTTAGCGTTAGGTTATCCTTAGTTATATCTTAGTCTATAAGCGCTCCCTTATTAGTTAAATCAGAGATCTCTTTTTATTTATTAATTAATAGTTCTAGTAACTAAATAAGTATTATAAGTTTATAATTTAAGAGATTAGAAATAGAGTAATATATTAGATCCTTATATAATAATATTAAAAAAGCTACTTATACTTAATTATAAGTCTTTAGCTTAAGGTATTTATTAGACTTAAAGGGCGCTAGGGTTCTTAGTTTAGTATCTCGTTTAATTTTTAATAAATAAGGAGTATTATTAATAATAGGAACGAATAATAAATTACCTATTGAGTTCGGAATTACGCTGCAGCCCCTTTGCAAAAAGACTATAACAAATTCACCTAGTTCGCAAGGATAATTTAGGAAATACTATATAGGTATTTTAACCTATACTCTCTACTAGTTAAGGAAAATAATATAAAAACCCTATATATTCCTACTATTTACAAGTAAACCCTCTAAATATTACTATATAAAGTTAGACGTGCGCTATACTAGGGCTAAATATATTAGAGCTAAATAGGCTACTAAGGCTCTCGTAGTAACGCCCTTACTAAACCTTCTAGTAAGGTAAAAGCTATTATATAAGATAACTCCTTAACCTAAAAGGTTAACCTTCTAGTGAGGTAAATACTACTATATAAGAGGTAACTCCTTAACTAAAGAGGTCTTTCCTAAGAGGTTCTTATAGCTAGAAGTATAAGAAGCTCTGCGAGTAGGGCTTTATACCTCTCCCTCTTCCTTATCCTTGTCCCTATAACTTATAATAAATCCTTAACTATATTAGTACTAGACCCTATATATAAATATACTAAGCCTAAGCGAGGTATACCCTTTAGTATAAATAATATAAAGGGGATCGCTAGAGAGTTTAGCCTTAATATAGTTAATAAAACCCGCTCCTTTATTAACTACTCTATTATATATAGAGAGTATATTATTAGTATAGCCCTTAAGAGGGCTTACCTTAATACCCCTATAGGGAACTCTATAAGGTATAATAGTATTAGAGCTAAGTAAGTAAACTTAGTAGTAGAAGTTTATTAAGTTATTATATACCCTATAGAGTAGCCCTTCTTTAAGCAGGTCCTCTATATTACTAAGGTAGAGGTAGCCTAGGTAGCCTAGGCCTATTAGGGCTTAAACGTTAGTAAGTACGGCTTATATTAACTATAATATAGAGAGAGCGTTACTAATAATAGCATAGCTACGAAGGCGTTAGCTAACCTAATTAAATAAGAGGACTATGAAGATAGTAACGACTTCTAGCGGACGAAGCGGTAATAGAGGCGATATTTAATAGTAGCGCGGGTAGTATACGAGAGGAAAAGTCGATAGTTTCGTAGTTTAAATAATTAAAAACCACGTTATTATTAATATAAAGTTAAAAATCGTGAGGCTATCTAGTAGGGTATATATAAGTGTAGCTATAGTTAGGAGAGTTATAATCACGTGACTAAAGGCTATATATTGTTAGGAGGCGCGGAGTTAGAAGATCTGTTGCACTTAAGCAGGTAAAATCACTATGCAGTGGCTAGAGGCTATAAATTACCTATATATATATACCCTTCATACTTCGGGCTAAATAGAAGGGACTCTATCTTACTAAAATAAATAAATTAAGATAGTAGAGCAATTATATAGTATAATAGTTATATTTCTAGTAGTATATATATTATAAACCTTTAAAAGAACTTTTCAATAGATTTATAAAAGAATTTAAATATTATTATATAGTATAATCTAGATATATAATTTGAAGTTTAAGACGTTAAGTCTATTAGGTATATTAAAGTCTTACTTTATAAGTAGACCAGTATCTAAATATAGTATAAGCTATATACCTATATAAAGCTTAGTCGTTATTATATACCTATTAGGTCGTTATTCTTATATAAGAATTAAGAAGGTTATCTAAGTAATAGTCTTAAGGCTTCTAATACCTTAGAGCTTAAATACCTTAGGTTCTTATAAGAGGGTATAGAATTATTATAAGTAGGCTTTACTAATAACTAAGCGGTTAGCGCTAGTATTAATACAAACTATAACTAGCGGTCTATTATAACGGCCTTAGATAATAATCTTTATATATATATAATAATATAAGCATATACCTATATATTATTATAGCTTAATAGGATTAATAAGCGTTATATTTAGCTAAGGGGATAGAAGGGTCTTATATAAGAAGATACTATTAAAGTTAGTATATAGCTTAGTTTTATAAAGATATATTTCATAAGAGTAGATTCCTAGATCTTTAAGGAGCGAATTTTAAAATAAATTAATATTAAAAATAGGGTACTTATCCTTATATCTAGGGATATACCCTAGGGGGCGTTTATAGTAATAAGCGGGTTAAGTAACTAGGTTAATATGCTCGGGATTATTATCTTCCTATTCCTCTTAGTTATTTTTATTATTAGTACTAATAACTAATTCTTTCTTATATAAGTCCGAATCCTCGCTAGCTTTATTATACTAGATATAGTTAAAGTTACCCTTATCTAATAAAGTATATACTTCCTCTTCTATTAACTTATAGTTAGTTCCCTTTAATATATATACTAAAGAGTAATTAGGTAGTTAAGGATATTAAATATATTAATTAAGCTAGTTACGTTAGTATTTAAGCCTTTATTATTAATTAAACTAAATCTCCTTATAAGAGGAACTTAATAAGGGTTTAATAGTAATATTAATAGCTTACTTTATAGGCCTTAATAATAATAAGCTAGATATAGTCTCTTTTAGGTTTATATAGTATAAGTAACGAGTAGTAGTAGTATAGCTTATTCTTAAGGTTTCTTTTAGTAATAAATATATCAAAGTAGTTCCTATATAAGTTGTCTTAATAGATAGTTAGACTAGTACTCGCTAGGATCCTTTAGTAATTATTTAATACTAACTAAGGATTATCTTCTATAGGCTTATAATAAACTTATTATAATTTATTTTATTAATTAGCTATAGAATACTAATAACTAGTTCTATATCTATTTTATTATATATAATAGTTAATAACTTAGATTTGCTCTCTTTAATATCTTTATAAAGTTAAGTAACCTTAGTTATCTAGTATTAAATATCTTATTAATTATATATATTATATTAAGTTCGGAATTACGCTGTAGCCCCTTTGCAAAAAGACTATAATAAATTCACCTAGTTCGCAGGTATTACTCGGGAAATATTATATAGGTATTTTAACCTATACCCTCTACTAGTTAAGGAAAATAATATAGGAACCCTATATATTCCTACTACTTATAAGTAAACCCTCTAAATATTCCTATATAAAGTTAGACGCGCGCTATACTAGGGCTAATTATATTAGAGCTAAATAGGCTACTAAGGCTCTCGTGGTAATACCCTTGCTAAACCTTCTAGCAAGGTGCTGCGAAAGCTACTATATGAGATAACTCCTTAACCTAAAAGGTCGACCTTCTAGTAAGGTGCTAAAGGTGCTGCGAAAGCCACTATACGAGATGACTCCTTAACCCAAAAGGTCGACCTTCTAGCAAGGTGCTAAAGGTGAACACCACTATACGATTATATATATTATTTAGTATATACCTCTTCTTTATTAAATATACTTTAGTAATTTTATATAATAAATAAGAATATTTAAGTAATAACTCTTTTTAATAGTTTAATTTATAATTAGGGTCCTTAAGTTCTATCTTCTTATCTAATATTAAGTTAGTATAATACTAGTCCGAGGCGTACTTTAATATGGTTTAATGAAAGTAAAGGGTAGCTATAGCTAAGTTCCTATCGTTTAACTTAATATAGTTATTAATAATATTAGTAAAGTAGTATATATTTTAGTAGATAGTTTTTAAACTACTATTAATATATATATTATTAACTTCGTTACTATATAGAAGTAGATTAAATAAATTAATTATATCAGTCTTAAAGCGAGGAGTACTACGGCTAGGCTTAGTAACTAGTATTCTAGCTATTACTTATACTATATCTTTCTTATCTATGGAGAAAAGGAATATAAGAAAGTTATAGCTAACTAAGAATCTATTAGAGTTAGATAAAAGCTTAATAATATCTCTTAATCTAGCTAGTAGTTAAGGGTATTAGTTACCTTAACTATTATTATTACTATAGCTAGGGCTACCTCCTCTACTATTTTAACCCTTATTATTATTATTATTACCTCTATTACCAGGGTTACTATGTAGTATAAGTAGTAGTAGAGGAGTATTCTCTATATATTTAATATCCTAATTATATCTTTTGCTTTTATTAAGGTTTAATAGTCTAGCTTTAGGTTCCTAAGGGCTTATCTCGCTATAATACTTACCCTAGCTATAAACGCTTAGGTAGCTCTATAAGTTACTTAGCTTAGGTATAAAAGGGCTATTTTATCCCCTTCCTTAAGTTAGGAATAAGGTACTTAATATATCTTTACTTTCTTTAAATAATATATAGAATATATCTAAACTTAGCTCTAATATTAATATAATAATAATATTCTCTAATATAGGTTTAAGAAGTAGGGGTTATAAATTATTTATAAAACTTTATTTAAACTTATAATATTCCTCTAGAGTTAATAGAAATACTAAGAAAGCTTTAGAAATTATTATTATATTAAGTTTAAATATAAGTTTTAAAATATCTAGATTATTTATAACCTCTACTCTTGGGGTCCTATAGCGTCCCCTCTCTTTATTCTCTTTAAAAAGGAGCGTTAGGTCTAATATCTAGCCTTAACTAATCTCTATCTTAAGATATAAATTATAATAAGGGAGGTTAAAGTAATATTACTATCTAATAATATTAGTAGATAGTTATAGGTTTATTATCTATACCCTTAGGACCTTACCTTAAATATACTAGGGAGCGCTAGCCATGGCTAGCTCTAAGGAGAACACTTCTATTAGTAAGGTTATGCTATAGGTAGAATAAATCTAATTAGTAATACTATATATTTTATTCTTTATACTAAGAGCGCTAGCTATTAGCTCTTCTAATAGGATATTAACCTTAATATCTAGTATTTAATATAAGTAAATAGTACAGTAATCTCCTTATATAGTAGTCTCCTCTTAATATATTATCTTTTATATACCTCCCGCTCTTTTTAAAGGTATATATACTAATTAAGATAATAAGGGATAAGAGGTAAGTATATTATAAGCTATACTAAGGAGTAGCTATTTATTTTTATAGCTTACATATTACTTAAAATGTATAGGTATTTTATAAAGAAAATAAGTAAGGAGATCTTTTAAAGATTAAAACAATCCTTAATAACTACCTTATTAAAAGTAGTTCTTAATAACTACTTTATATTATATTTTAAAACTTTATTTACTAGGTTTAGTTATAACTAAATCTATCTAACCTTAATAAGGGTATAAATATACTAATAAATACCTATTCCTATTAGCTACTAGCTCTTATACTTATCAGAGATATATATACTAATAGAAATAATAAGGAATAGGAGGTAAGTATATTATAAGCCATATTAATAAATAGCTTTTTATTTTTAAAGCTAACATATTACTTAGAATCTATAAGTACTTCATAGAGAAGTAGCGCTAGTAAGTTATATTTAAAGAAATAGACTTTCTTATTAGGATTTATAATAGGAATACTTACTAAATAAGCGAATAGTATAGTAGTCTCCTTATATAATACTCTCTTCTTAATATATAGAGTTTTATATACCTCCCGCTCTTATTAGAGCTATATATACTAAGGGAGATAAAGAGGAATAAGAGATAAATATATTATAAGCTATACTAATTAATAGCTTTATATTATTTAGCTTATATACTACTTAAGTTAGGAATTACGCCGCAGCCCCTTTATAAAAAGACTATAATAAATTTACCTAGTTTATAAGTATAATCTAGGAAATACTCTATAGGTATTTTAACCTATGCTCTCTACTAGTTAAGGAAAATAATATAGGAACCCTATACGTTCCTATTACTCGTAAGCAAACCCTCTAAATATTATAAAGTCGGACGCGCGCCGCACCGGGGCTAATTATATCGTGGTTAGGAGAGGTGGTCGGCAAGATCACGTGACCGAAGGCTATGTATTGTTAGGAGGCGCGGAGTTAGAAGGTCTGTTGCACTTAAGCAGGTAAAAGCACTATATAGTAGCTAGAGGCCCTTATATACTACTTAGAATCTATAAGTACCTTATAAAGAGATAGTATTAATTAAGTTCGGAATTACGCCGCAGTCCCTTCGCAAAAAGACTATAACAAATTCACCTAGTTCATAAGCATAATTTAGGAAATACTATATAGGTATTTTAACTTATACCCTCTACTAGTTAAAGAAAATAATATAGAAACCCTATATATTCTTACTACTTATAAGCAAACCCTCTAAATATTATAAAGTCGGACGCGCGCTATACTAGGGCTAATTATATTAGAGCTAAATAGGCTACTAAGGCTCTTATAATAACGCTCTCGCTAAACCTTCTAGTAAGGTGCTATAAAAGCTACTATATAAAATAACTCCTTAACCTAAAAGGTTAACTTTCTAATAAGGTACTAAAGGTAAATACTACTATATAAGAGGTAACTCCTTAACTAGAGAGGTCTTTCCTAAGAGGTTCTTATAGCTAGAAGTATAAGAAGCTCTATAAGCAGGGCCTTATACCTCTCCCTTATTCTTATCCTTATCCCTTAACTATATTAGTACTAAACCCTATATATAAATATAATAAGCCTAAGTAAGGTATACTTTTTAATATAAATAATATAGAGAGGATTACTAGAGAGTTTAGCCTTAATATAATTAATAAAACCCGCTCCTTTATTAACTACTCTATTATATATAGAGAGCGTATTATTAGTATAGCCCTTAAGAGGGCTTACCTTAATACCCCTATAAGGGACTCTATAAGGCGTAATAATATTAGAGCTAAGTAAGTAAACTTAGTAATAGAAGTTTAGTAGGTTGTTATATACCTTATAGAGTAGCCCTTCTTTAAGTAGGTCCTCTATATTACTAAGGTAGAGGCGGCTTAGGTAGCCTAGGTAAATATTAATAAGTATAGCTTATACTAACTGCTTTAATATAGAGAGAGCGTTATTAATAACAATATAGCTATAAAGATAGTAATAACTTCTAGCGGATAAAGTAGTAATAGAGGCGGTATTAGTAGCGCGGGTAGTATACGAGAGGAAAAGTTAATAGTTTTATAGTTTATTAAATAATTAAAAACTATATTATTATCGATATAAAGTTAAAGATCGTGAGGCTATAGGTACGTATAAGTACGGCTATAGTTAGGAGAGTTATAATCACGTGACTAAAGGCCCTTTTTTTACTAGGAGGCGCGGAGTTAGAAGGTCTATTACACTTAAGTAGGTAAAATCACTATGCAGTGGCTAGAGGCTGAGATAGTATTAATAAGCTATATCTATTTAAACTATATATCTCTAGAGATAACTTTAAGGTCTAACTTAATAATAAGAGCTAGCTTATATATTACTTAAAATCTATAGATATTTTATAAAGAAGATAAGTAAATAGGTCTTAAAAAGCTTAAAAATAGTTCTTAATAATAAGAGTCTTATGCTATATTTTAAGGTTTTAATTCTTAAGTCTAGTTATAGCTAACTCTATTTAATAGTAATAAGGGTATAAGTATATTAATAAGTATTTATTATTTATTTCAAGAAATAAACTTTCTTATTAAAATATATAATAAGGATAATTATTAAATAGGTAAATAGTATAGTAATCTCCTTATATAATACTCTCTTCTTAATATATAATCTTTTATATACCTCCTGCTCTTACTAAAGCTATATATATTAAGAGAGATAAAGAGAGATAGAAGGTAAGTATATTATAAGCTATACTAATAAGTACTTTTTTATTTCTATAGCTTATATACTATTTACAATCTATAGGTACTTTATAAAGAGATAGTATCAATAAGCTAAATCTACTTAAGCTATATATCTCTAGAGATATCTTTAAGCTTTAAGTTAATAATAAAGGCTAGCTTATATACTACTTAAAATCTATAGGTATCTAAGAAAAAAAGTAAATAAATAGGTCCTAGAAAGCTTTAAAATAATCCTTAATAATAAGGGCTTTATATTATATTCTAAGGTTTTATTTACTAAGTCTAGTTATAGCTAACTCTATTTAACCTTAATAAGGGTATAAATATACTAGTAAGTACTTATTATATACTTAAAGAAATAGATCTCTTTATTAGGATTTATGATAGGGATAATTACTAGATAAGCAAATAGTATAATATACTTTTTATACAATACTCTCTTTTTAATATATAGTCTCTTATCTATCCCCTACTCTTATTAAAGCTATATATACTAAGAGAGATGATAAAAAGTAAAAAGTAAGTATATTATAAGCTATACTAAGGAATAGCTACTTATTTTTATAGCTTATATACTACTTAAAATCTATAGGTACCTTATAAAGAAAATAAATAAGGAGATCCTTTAAAGATTAAAAGCGATTCTTAATAACTATATTACTAAAGATAGTCCTTAATAATTACCTTATATTACATTTTAAAGTTTTATCTACTAAATCTAGTAATAACTAACTCCATTTAACCTTAAAATTAAAATATAAATATACTAATAAGTACCTATTCCTACTAGCTACTAGCTAGAGCCCTATTATATATATAAGGCTTACTAATAAAGAGCTAATAAGAGCTAATAAGGGCTAATAAGAGTAGTATAGACTAAACTAAGCTATATAGACCTATATTTATCTAGACTTAGAACGAATTAGCTTAATTCTTTAAAAGACTAATTAGATTTAAGCTTTTAATATATAAGGGTTTAATAGTAATAAGAGAGTTTTTTTTCTTAGGTAGGCCTAGCTTCCTGAAAAGTAAAGATTAACCTTCCTAACGGAAGGCATTAAGTAGTTTTATAAACTTCCCTATATAGTAGCGACTTTTAATTATATCTATAGTAATTACCTAAATATTATTTAAAGTTCTTATAAGTAATAGCTATAATATTAATCTTTATAGCTAACCTAAGGAGGGTATACGTAGTCTAAGTAAGGAGTATATAGAACTTATTAGGGTATTACTTAAGCGCTATTAGAAAGTTTATAATAGTTAAATAGTTAATAAGCTCTAGGAGGTTAGACTTAAGACCTTTTTTAACCTTATAATTAAAAACTAGCTTATAAGGTATTATTATTTTTAAGGTTTATTATCTCCTTAGAATATTCCTTATTTTAAGGAAATCTTTAAGGTTTAATATCTCTTAGGGATATCTCTTAATTAAGGGAAATAATACAGGGTTAATATCTCTTATTAATATTTCCTAGTCAAGAGAAAAGAGGAGTTTAAAAGCCTTTAATGATATAGAATACCTATAGGTATTAACTACTAAGATACTACTTTATATAAACTTACTATGGTTAGCTATTTATATAATTAAGTACCTTCTTTAATTATAAGGAATACCCTTAGTTATAAGGGGATATAGTTAATTATTAAGGTTATATTACTAATTAATATAATTTATATAATAAGAAAAAATATAAGTAAAATTCTATAATTTTAGAAGGTTTTCTCCTTAGAGGTAATAAACCCTTTTAAGGAGGTTTACTATGTTTAGGTATATTGAACGCGTTAACTACGTTAAGCGCCCTTAGGCGGGTTAACCGCTAGTATTACTCTATAATTAGTATAACATTATTTTCTTTAATAAATACTGCTTTAAGTATACTAATAAGTAATTAATACATGTTATAAAATTACTAGTTTATATATTAAGTTCGGAATTACGCCGCAGACCCTTTATAATATCACGAATAGCAAATAGGCGAAGGTTAACACGCTTCGATTACGCTATATTGAGTGGATTCTATATTAAAGAAGGGAAAAGTCTAACTATAGGCTAGCATAGCCCTAGAAGGCTAAAGAGTTATTTAGTAATTATACAACTACTAAGTTATATAACCTAAAATTTAGAGAGGTCTAACCTAGCGCTATAATATTACCCCCCCCCCCCCCCCCCCTTTACTAGTATTACTATCCGTAGTAATTAACTATAATATAGATACTTCCCTAAATAGTATTCCTCTCCTTTTTCCTTAC
>JAVHLU010002205.1:0-20488 GCA_036785755.1 Colletotrichum ledebouriae
GATTAAAAAACCTATATTATAAGTTAATTTTAAACTTTAGATCTTAGGTATTATAAATAAGGATAAAGCTATATTAATACTTATAACTAAATAATTACTTATACCTACCCTTATCCCTATAACTAAGTTTCTAAATAAAAGAATCTTAAAACTTCAAAAGGGATAAGTAAGCTAAAAGAGAGAGTAGCTATTATCCCCTAATCCTATACTAGAGCTAGATAAGAGCCTAGCTCTAATAGATAGAGTAATAAATATAAGATATATTAGAAATAAATGTATAAATAAAGCTATTAGGGAAGTTAATTCTAAAGGGGAATAGATCGAGGATTATATTATAATTAAACTACTCCCTATTTTATAAGATATTTCTAAAGTAAGTAAGTAATACTAAACGCGCTTAGCGTAGTTATCCAACCCAAGGGCGCTTAACGCGACTAACGCGTTAAGCGTACCTAAACGTAGTAAACCTTTATAAAAAGGCTTATTACCTTTAAGGAGAAAACCTTCTAAAAATATAGATTCTTTACTTATATTTTTTACTAACTATATAAATTATATTAATTAGTAGTATAACTTTAATAGTTAGCAATATTCCCTTATAACTAATGATATCTCTTATAGTTAAGGAAGGTACCTAACTATATAGATAGCTAACCCTATTAAGTTTATATAAAGTAATATCTTAGTAGTTAATATGTATAAGTATTATATATTATTAGAAGCCTCTAGACTCCCCCTTTCCCTTAACTAGGAAATATTAATAAGAGGTATTAACTCTTTACTTATTTCTCTTAACTAGGAAATATTAATAAGAGATATTAACCCTTTATTATTTCCCTTAACTAGGAGATATCTCTAAGAGATATTAAACCTTAAAGATTTCCTTAACTAAGGAATATTCTAAAGAGATAATAAACCTTATTAATAATAATACCTTATAAGCTACTTTCTAATTATAAGGTTAAAGAAGGCCTTAGGTCTAACCTCCTAGAACTTATTAACTATTTAATTTGTATAAACTTTATAATAACGCTTAAGTAATACCCTAATAAGTTCTATATACCATTTACTTAAACTAAATATACCCTCCTTAGGTTAGCTATAAAAGTAAGTATTATAGTGTAACGCTTCGGGTAGTGTGCCGTAGCGATGCAATAACCCATTGCGCTATGCGCAAAAGATCCGCCATTCCGCGCACTTCGTGCCGGAATACACTACACATACGCTTATATAGGCCGGCTACCGGAAGCCAGTCTCTTATAATTACCCCCTACTCTAAGCGCTTAGTCCCTTAAGTATATTAGAGATAAGATAGATAAGCATATATAGACCCCGAGGTCTATGTAACTAACGTCGCTACGTACACACCCTCTAAGCCTAACTTAGGACTACGCTAGCGCATAGCCCTACTATCCGCTATTATTACGCCGCAGTAGGTACCTAGCGGGATTCGAACTGCTAACCTCTACGTAGCTAAAAGGGCTAAGTCTAGAAGACCCACGAAGTGCGTAGAAAATTATAACGCTTCGGGTAGTATGCCGTAGCGATATAATAACCTATTGCGCTATATATAAAAGATCCGCTATTCTGCGCACTTCGTGCCGGAATGCACTACATATGCGCTTATATGGGCCAGCTACCGGAAGCCAGTCTCTTATATATAGCTACTACTTATAAGAACTTTAAATAATATTTAAGTAATTACTATAAAGATATTTAGAGATTATTATTATATAAGGAAGTATATAAGGTTACTTCATATATTTAAAGTAAAGTCCTAAGAGTATAGATAATAAACCTATAACTATTTACTAATACTATTAAATAGTAGTATTACTTTTACCTCTCTTATTATAATTAATATATTAAAATAGAGATTAAATAGGGCTAAACGCTAGATTTAACGCTCCCTTTTCAATAGGATAAAGAGAGGGGAAGCTAAAAAACCCTAAGAGCTAGAGCTATAAATAATCTAGATATCCTAAAACCTATATCTAAACTTAATATAATAATAATTCCTAAAGCTTTTTCAATATTCCTATTAACTCTAGAGGAACATTATAAGTTTAAATAAAGTTTTATAAATACTATATAACCCCTACCTCTTAGATTTATATTAAAAGATATTACTACTATATTAATATTAGAGCTAAGCTTAAATATACTTTATGTGTTATTTAAGGAAAGTAAAGATATTCTTATATTATTTCTAACCTAAGAAAAGGGATTAGGTAGCCCCCTTATACCTAAGCTAAGTAACCTATAGAGTTGTAACACTTCGGGTGGTGTACCGTAGCGATGCAATAACCAATTGCGCCATGCGCAAAAGATCCGCCATTCCCCGCACTTCGTGCCGGAATGCACCACACATGCGCTTATATAGGCTAGCTACTAGAAGCTAGTCTCCTATAATTACCCCCCTCTCTAGGCTACTTAGTCCCTTAAGTATATACTAGAGATAAGATAGATAAGTATATATAGACCCCGAGGTCTACGTGACTAACGTCGCTATATATATACCCTCTAAGCCTAACTTAGGACTACGCTAGTATATAGCCCTACTATCTGCTATTAATACGCTATAATAGGCGGGATTCGAACCCTAACCTCTACGTAGCTAAAAGGGCTAAGTCTAGGAGACCTACGAAGTATATAGAAAATTATAACGCTTCGGGTAGTATACTATAGCGATATAATAACTAATTACGCTATATGCAAAAGATCCGCTATTCCGCGCACTTCGTGCCGGAATGCACCACATATGCGCTTATATGGGCCAGCTACCGGAAGCCAGTCTCTTACAAGAGTTACCTAAGCGCTTATAGCTAGGGTAAGTATTATAATAAAACAGGCCTATAGGAATCTAAAGCTAGACTATTAAACCTTAAGAAGAGTAAAGAATACAATTAGAATATTAAATATATAGAGGATGCTCTACTATTACTATTACTCATATTACCTAGGAACCCTAGTAATAGAGGTAATAATATTAAGCCTAAAAGCTAAAATAGTAGAGGAGGTAGCCCTAGCTATAGTAGTAGTAATAGTTAAGGTAATTAACGCCCTTAACTACTAGCTAGACTAAGAGATACTATTAAACCTTTATCTAACCCTAATGGGTTCTTAGTTAGCTATAACTTTCTTATATTCCTTCTCTCTATAGATAAGAAAGGGGTAGTATACGTAATAGCTAGTATATTAGTCACTAAGCCCAGGTATAGCACTCCTCGCTTTAAGACTAATATAATTAGGTTATTTAATCTGCTTTTATACAATAACGAAGTTAATAATATATATATTAATAGTAGTTTCAAAACTATCTACTAGAATATATACTATTTCATTAATACTATTAATAGCTATATTATATTAGATAATAAGAACCTAGCTATAGCTACCCTCAACTTATATTAAACCTTATTAAGGTATACCTTAGACTAGTATTATACTAACCTAACGTTAGATAAGAAGGTAGAACTTAAGGACCCTAACTATAGATTAGACTATTAGAGAGAGTTATTACTCGAACGTTTTTATTTACTATATAAAATTACTAAAGTATATTTAATAAAAAAGAGGTATACTCTATATAATATATATAATTAACGCGATATTCAATACTAGATAACTAAGGTCGCTCGACCTTATAAGAATATTATAGAGAGCGAATCTAAGGTATTAACTATTATATATAATAAAATAGATATAGAACTAGTTATTAGTATTCTATAACTAAGTAGTAAGATAAACTATGATAAATCTATTATAAGCCTATAGAAAATAGTCCCTAGTTAGTATTAAATAGTTACTAAAGGATCCTAGCGAGTATTAGTCTAACTATCTATTAAAAAAACTTATATAAGGACTACTTTAATATAATTATTACTAGAATAAACCTTAAAAATAAGCTATATTACTACTACTTATTACCTATATTATATAAACCTAAAAAAGACTATATCTAGTCTATTATTATTAAGACTTATAAAGTAAGCTATTAATATTACTACTAAACCCTTATTAAGTTCCTCTTATAAGGAGATTTAGTTTAATTAATAATAGAGGCCCGAATACTAATATAACTAGCCTAGTTAAGATATTGAGTATCTTTAACTACTTAGTTACCCTTTAGTATATATATCAAAGGGGATTAGCTATAAGTAAATAGGAGAGGAAGTATATGCTCTATTAGATAAGAGCGACTTTAACTATATCTAGTATAATAAGGCTAGCGAGGATTTAGATTTATATAAAAAAGATTTAGTTATTAGTACTAATAATGAGGATAACTAAGAGTAATAAGAAGATAATCCTAAGTATATTAACCTAGTTACTTAATCCGCTTATTATTATAAATACCCTCTAGGGTATATCCCTAGGTATATAAGAATAAGTACCCTATTTTTAATATGAATTTATTCTAAAATTCACTCTTTAAGGATCCCGGAATCTGCTCTTATAAAATATACCTTTATAACACTAGGCTATATACTAACTTTAAGGGTATTTTCTTATATTAGACCCTTCTATCCCCTTAGCTAAATATAATACTTATTAGTCCTATTAAGCCGTAGTAATATATAGTTATACGTTTATACTATTATATATATACTAAGATTATTATCTAAGGCTATTATAATGGACTACTAATTATATTCTATATTAATACTAGCGCTAACTACTTAGTTATAAGTAAAGCCTACTTATAATAGTTCTATACCCTCTTATAGGAACCTAAGGTATTAGAAGCCTTAATACTATTACTTAGGTAACTTTCTTAATTCTTATACGAGGATAATAACCTAATAGATAAATAATAACTACTAAGCTCTATATAAATAGATAGCTTATCCTATATTTAGATACTAGTCTACTTATAGGCTAAGACTTTAATTTACCTAATAGGCTTAACGTCTTAAACTTAGAATTATATATCTAGATCGCCTCGTAGACTAATTTTTAAATTCCTTTATAGATTTATTTAAAAGTCCTTTTAAAGGTTTATAATATCTATATTACTAGAAATATAACTATTACACTATATAATTGCTTAACTATTTAAATTAATACGTTAGTAGTAAAATAGACTCCTTTCTATTTAGCTTAAAGCACGAAGGGTAGATATATATATATATATAGGTAATTTGGTATTTATTCCTATTATTAATAATACTCTATTCTTATTAAAGATTAAACGAGGTGCTAAACTTAGTACCTTATTGCTCTTTAAGTCTCATAGATACCTCGAGCTAAAAGCTTATAATTACCTATAAGTAGCCTTTTTAATATTATTATATAAGGATGTAATATTAAGCTCGGAATTACGCCGCAGCCCCTTTATAAAAAGACTATAATAAATTCACCTAGTTCGCAGGTATAATTCGGGAAATACTATATAAGTATTTTAACCTATACCCTCTACTAGTTAAGGAAAATAATATAAGAACCCTATACGTTCCTATTACTTATAAGTAAACCCTCGTATAAAGTCGGATGCGTGCTATACTAGGGCTAATTATATTAGAGCTAAACGGGCTACTAAGGCTCTTATAGTAACGCCCTCGCTAAACCTTCTAGTAAGGTAAAAGCTACTATATAAGATAACTCCTTAACCTGAAAGGTCGACCTTCTAGTAAGGTATTAAAAGTAAAAGCTACTATATAAGATAACTCCTTAACCTAAAAGGTCGACTTTCTAGCAAGGTACTATAAATACTACTATATAAGAGGTAACTCCTTAACTAAAGAGGTCTTTCCTAAGAGGTTCTTATAGCTAGAAGTATAAGAAGCTCTGCTATTATAAGCAGGGCTTTATACCTCTCCCTTATCCTTATCCTTATCCCTTAACTATATTAATACTAGACCTTATATATAAATATACTAAGCCTAAGCGAGGTACGCCCTTTAATATAAATAATATAGAGGGAATTACTAGAGAGTTTAGCCTTAATATAATTAATAAAACCCGCTCCTTTATTAACTACTCCGCTATATATAGAGAGCATATTATTAGTATAGCCCTTAAGAGGGCTTACCTTAATACCCCTATAGGGGACTCTATAAGGCGTAATAGTATTAGAGCTAAGTAAGTAAACTTAGTAGTAGAAGTTCGGCAGGTCGTTATATACCCTATAGAGTAGCCCTTCTTTAAGCAGGTCCTCTATATTACTAAGGTAGAGGTAGCCTAGGCGGCCTAGGCTTATTAGGGGTTAGTAAGTACGGCTTACGCTAAATAGAGAGAGTATTACTAATAATAGGATAGCTGCGAAGGCGTTAGCTAACCCGATTAAATAAGAGGACTAGCGGATAAAGTAGTAATAGAGGCGGTATTTAATAGTAGCGCGGGTAGTACGTAAGAGGAAAAGTTAATAGTTTTATAGTCTAATAAATAATTAAAAACCACGTTATTATCGATATAAAGTTAAAGATCGTGAGGCTATCTAGTAGGGTATATATATGTGCAGCTATAGTTAGGAAAGTTATAATTACGTGACCGAAGGCTATATATTAGTAGGAGCCGCGGAGTTAGAAGGTCTATTGCACTTAAGCAGGTAAAATCACTATGCAGTGGCCAGAGGCCTAAGGATATAATATATTATACTACTTTTAGCTTTTTAGACTATAAGCTTATAATACTTATTTAGCTACTAGAACTATTAATAAATAAGTGGAGATCTCTAACCTAACTAATAAGAAAACGCTTATAAACTAAGGCGTAATAAGAGATAATTTAATACTAAATTAGAGAGATATTTATAAGGGGAATATTAACCTAAGTAGTAAGATAGGTATAACTAAGGTTAAAAGCCTAGTAGTAGTTCTTACTAAAGAAGGTATAGATTTCTATAACTAAGATACTAAAGCTATTTAACGCTTTAAGGAGGTTATATTATATTACCCTATTATTTAGAAGGACTAAGGACTAATTAGCCTTCTAAAAGATTGATACCTTAAGGTCGAACTTATTAAAAGATAGTAGAATATAAATATTAAATAATAACTTTACCCTATTAGTAAAGAGAATAAGAAGCTTATTAAAAAAGTCTTAGATAAGCTTTATACTTAAAACTATATAAAATAAGGTAACTCTAGACCCATACTATTTATAGCCTTAGTATTTATAATATAGCGAATTATAAATAGTAAGTATAAAGATTAAATAGTCATAGACTTATATACTCTTAATAAGGCTACGATCCCCGACGTATACCCTATACTACTATAGTAAGACGTTATTAAACGCTTTTATAGTAAACTATAAATTACTATAGTTAATACTCGATCCTTCTTTTATTAATTCCTTATTAAGAAGGAATATTAAGATTAATTTACTATAGTTAGCTACTATAAATAAGAACGCGTAAAGGTAGTACTTATAGGATCCTATAATTCGCTTACTTATACTTAACGCGTTATAAATAAACTCTTATAACTATATAAGGAATATATCTATTTGTTTATTAATAATATTATTATTACCTTAAAAGGCCTTAAGACTTACCTTAAGTATCTTAATGTAATCCTTAAACTCTTTACTAATATTAGACTCTCGCTTTTTATAAAGAAGTTATTTATTTGATACCCTTTTATTAAGCTACTTAGCTTTATTACTAATATATTTAGACTATTAAATATATAAGACTATATTAATACTATTAAAAAAGATTAAATACCCCTATAACTTTCGCTAGCCTAAATACTAAATAAGCATAACTAGTTTTCTATAATATATAATACTATATTATAGTAGTTATATTTAACTACTCTAATAATATAAGATAATATTATATACTAAAGTCTAAGCTTAAGAAAAAGATAAAGGCGCTATAAGAAAGGTCTTCTATTAAAAGAGAAGCTTTAAACCTATACTAGAAGAAGTAGCTAGCTTTAATAATCTTAAGGATATATTAATAGCAGATAACGTATTATTCTATTATAACTTTAATAAGTAGCTATTTATTTAGCTTAACTCGTTAAAGGAATATAAATACTCCACGCTAATCTTCTAGCTAGCTAATACTATTAAATAGAAACCTTTGCACTCTATTAATTATACTAATATACGCCTCATTACTTATATTAGTAAGGCCCTTAATTAGGCGAAATAGATATAATAAGAAGGGAAGGAATGCCTAAAGTTAGTTATTAGAGTATTAAATAGAAAGAGGTATATTATCTTTCTTTATTTCAAGTATAGGGATACTAGGATTAAAGACCTAGAGGGTTACTGATAATAGGAGATAATAAGGGTAAGGTTAATTAGTATTTTTAATACCTAAGTTAAGGAAGTTATAATTAGCTATAATAAGAAGATATAATTTATAAATATAAGAGAGAAAGTATAAAGAAGTTAGATAAAGATTAAAATAGCTAGGTAAAGGTAGTTATTATAAGAGGAGAAGTTAATAATAGAGGATAGAGGAGGATATTTATTTAATTTATAACTAAGCTACTCGTTCTAATAGCTATTACTAACTATTAGTTCCTTTATTCTTTCCCTATATATAACTACTCTAATTTATTATTCTATTTATTATAGGTTTTTTATCCTAAGTTTTTTTATTTTATTAAGGCGAAGGAGGGTAAGGGAGGAGAGTTAATTATTCCTTCTATAAGCTACTAATAAATTACTACATTATTAAAGTAATTAGTGGATATGAAACTATACTCCTAACCCTTTAAGCCCTCTAGTCTCTCCCTCTCTTATATATATATTATTTACTTTTTAGCTTAATTTATCTATTAACTATATAATATTAACTACTATATAATAGCTTCTTCTTTTCTTTAAATATTACTTCTATTTAGCTCTTTAGTTTATAGATTACTTATATATACCTTTTATTAACTTTTCTTCTAATATTTTATAATAGAGAAAGCTATCCTTTATAATAATAAAGCGTTAGATATATAGATCTAGGAGTTAAGATCCTTAAACCTTCCTATCCTTTAGAATTAGGCTTTTAATAGAGCTTATATCTAATAAATTAAGTATAAGTAGGTTTTAAGTATAGGGATAAAATAATAAAGATATCCTAGGCTTTAGACCTCTTAATAAGCTTAGTTACTAGCCTTAGCTAATTAAATATAAGGTATGCCCTCTACCTAGGAAGTATAATATCCCTAGTTAGATAGACACTTTTAACGTAGTATTAAAATATATTCTTATTAGGCCTTAGAATAAAACCTTAGAAGTAATAGAAAGGACGATTTACCCTTTATATTTATAATAAGTTATAGCTAGTATATTTAATACTATTAGTATAATTAAAATAGTAACTCCAATATATACTAAGGATATCTTAGTAATTACTTATTACCTTATAAAGCTTACTAAGCCTAGCTAACTACTCTACTATAGGATAGTTAGAGGTATAGAAAATAGCTTTAATAATAGAGATATAAGGAATACTATAGTTACTTAAATTAAAGCTAACTATCTTAATATACTCCTTATTTATCTATAAGCGCTTAAGTCTACTAAAGTAGTTATTATAAGTCTACTAATCGATTTATAAGATAGGAGAAACTAGTTTTATAATAACTAGTAATTAAAATAAGGAGCTAAAGGATAACTATAGACTCTAATACTTATTACTAGGAGCTTTCTACTAAGATATAAAGCTAAGGAAGTTTTAATAAGATAACTATATCTAAATAAACTTTAATATATAGACCCTTTACTATAAGCCTCTAGTCTATACTTAATTAATTAGCTTAGGTTTTTTATATAAGTTAGAAGCTTAGTATTATTAAAATAGCTTATTAAGATAAGATATTAAGCTTAGATTAATTCTTTATTAATAGCTCTTATTAATAAATACCTCCTAAAGGATATTAGACCTAACTAAGAGTAGATAAACTTCTATATAACTAATACTTTAAATTAAGAGATAAAGATATTAGGAAAAGGATAGCTTAAGAAGGTTTTAAATATTAAGTAGCTAAATATACCCCTTAATTTATAAACCTAGAGGTTTCCTCTCTAAATGCGATAGATATTAACCTATTAATACCTAAGGATACTAATCTATAAACTAGTTTAATAGTTCTTAATAATTTAAAAGATTTAGATATAGAGGAAGGATTATTAAAGGAATTGAATATCTAAAAGATAGGAAAAAGGAATAACTATAAGAAGTAGAAGAGGGATTATAACTTATAATAACTAGCTAAATTTATAAAGTATCTTAACCGCTCTAGGTTTATAAAACTATCTATATTACCCTACTTAGCCCTTATTACCCTAAGAGATATTATATTTCACCCTATTAATACCTTAGTAGTATTTAATATTATAAGACCTAAAAAGAACCCTATATTAAATCAAAACGAGCCTATACTAGTAGTCCTATAGAATATATAATAGAGCTAAGAGTTTATAAATTACTTAATAACCTAGTATAGAAGAGGGTTACTTATTATAACTTTAGCTTAGGTAGAATATTTATTAGATCTCTATAATATATAAGGGAAGCTTATAAGATAAGAAAACTTAGATAATTTATATATTATAGCCCTTTTTTGGTTTCTAATTAAGGGCTACCCTTAAAATATCTATACCCTAATCTATAAACTAGCCTAGTAACCTAGGAACGAGATTAATAAGGCTTCTATAGAGCTTAAAAGAGTAGAGGTAATAAACCTTTAGGATACTATTAGGGCCTTCTTTCTACTAAACTATAGTAATTATTACTAAGCTATAATCTTTATAAACTAGTTAAGTAGCTATTAGTTCTATTATAACCCTATATAGGACTAGAATAGTAATTAGTATTTTATTAAAGCTACATAAGACCTTAATATATAGTATTTTAAAATAAGAGCCCCTTAATAACTCTAAAAGCTCCTATTAATTAATACCTATATAGTTAATTTAGTTTAGTAGAGGGATAGATTTATATATAGCCTCTAATATATTAAATAGGCTAGAGCTCTAATTCGAGAAGGATTACTATTACTATATTTTAATAATATAACCTTAAGCGATAGAATATTATTTAATAACTATAAGATCCTCTTAGTTAGCTAATATATATTTATAATTACCGCGGAGTTCTATAACCTAATTATTAATAATAGTATAGCTCTATAAGATACCCTATTAAGCTAAGAAGACTTTAAGAAAGGATCTTTCTTCTCTATATACCCTCCTACTCCTTTACTTATAAATAGTAATATAATAAACCTTAGAAATAATAATAACGTTATACTATCTCTTATAGTAGATATTCCTTAACTTATTTATAAATTATTAGTATTATCTAGATCTACTTTATTTAAAATACTAGATAATAAGCTTAAATACCTTAGATATTAGCTTTAGTTATAAATCTTATAGATACTAAGTTATAATATAATTATTAAGCTACGCCTAAGAACTATACTTATAGATATACTATTATATCCTAAGTAATCTAATCCTTTAAATAAGTATAACTATAGTTATATAGACTATATCTAGTAGAGGGTTAATTAGTAGAATTAGATTAAGTAGAACACGCCCGAGGGAGCGTATTATTATAATTTTTTATACTTAGTATAATAAGGCAGGTAGCTTTAGCTATACTAAGAGTTAGAGTTAGATAAGGAGTTTAATAAAGAGAAAGAGGTAATAAGGCTATTATTAAGATATAACTTATAATAGAAGATAGTTAAATCTAAGGGACCTTCTTAATAATAAGATTACCTACTTAGAAGATATTATTAATAGAATAGATCTATAAATAGAGTTTATTTACTATTTTTATAAAGTAATTTCCTTTATTTCTTTAAGACCCTTTTTTATAATATTATAAAGAGTCTTAAGGGGATAATTAGGATAGAATAAGATAGACTTAGCTATATAGCTTTTAAAAAGCCCCCTTAGTATATAGGCTTATTATAAGAAGACTATAGAGTAGAGCGTAGAGGAGAGGAGCATAGCGGACTTTAGTAATATTTATATATTATTATAATTAGGACCTTAATAATCCTATACCTCGTTTTCTAGTATTTCTCTTAGCGAATCCGCGCCTAATTTAGATAATCTCTTTTAATTAGATCTATAAATTAATTTTATATATCTTTTAAGCCTACTTTTAATATTCTTATTTATTCATAGGTAGAGTTCTATTATTTATTATCTTTCTAGTTCCTATTGGTTCTAGCCCTTTCTACTATTTATATTTTACTTATATCTAATATACAAGCTTTATTTTATTATCTGTGTTATAAATAAGCTTATTAATAAGTTATTTATAAATATATGGCTTTATATCTTAATATTTTAAGGGATATTATATAGTTAGGCGCTTTTCTAGCTATTATTATATCTAGGGGGGTATACTATAATACTTTTAATATTACCCATTCCTATTATAATATATAACTAAAGTTAGCTCTAGAATAACCCTTTTCTAAGGGTCATTCCTCTAACTATAGTAATAAGTAACTATATTATGGCTATTCTTATTATAATAGAATAAGCTCTTTAGTAACTATAAATATAGCCCTATAGGACGTTTCTCAACACTATTAAAGCCGCTCAACGGAGTATCCTCGAGTTAGTTAAATGCTAGTTGAGAATGGTGTCATATTGGCACCGAGGTAATGCGACGAGGTTCTACTGACGTTTGACTATGATGACCCTGTAACCTCGGCGAGCCAGAACCCAAAAGATCAAGTCGCAATGTCTTAAGTTGAAGTTAAGTCGACCGGCGCGCTGACTTGGACGGATCGTAACCGTCACCGTGGCACCGGATCCGCCGCCGCTCTAGTCCACATGTGCCCGACTCAGGCACTGGAAATCTCAAACAGGACTCAAGGAATTGTCGCTCAGTCGATGGCAGGGTGTCAATGATGATGGACCTTGGACGCATCCTATGGTATTGGATCTGCACAACTACACAGCGTAAGCAGATAATGATGGGCTTCGGTGGGAGACGCTGATGAGTCTCGCGGAAAAGGTTATACAAATGTGTTGAGAAACGTCCTATAGGGCCATATTTATAGTTACTAAAGAGCTTAATCTATTATAACGAGAGTAGCTATAACGTGGTCGCTTATAACTACGGTTAGAGGAATAACCCTAGAATAAGGTTACTCCGGAGCTGATATTAGTTATATACCGCGCTAGGAATAAGCGATACTAAAGGTATTACGATATACCCCCCTAGACGTAGCTATAGCTAGAAAAGCGCCTAGCTATATAATATCCCTTAAAATACTTAAATATAAAGTAGTATATGAATAAATAACTTATTAATAAGCCTATTAATAAAAGAGATAATAAAGTAAAGTTATTTATATTAGGTATAAGCGAAGCGTAAATAGTTATAGTTTTCTACCTTTATAACTATTACTATTATTATTATAATACCCTTTATTTACTAACTCTTACTAATAGTAGTAGAATCTATTATCTCTTATTAGCTTAGGTAGGGTAGCTATTATTATATTAATTCTAAATAAAATAACCTAGCTGCCCTCCTACCTTCTTAACTCTTCCCTATATATAATATAATAACTATATATATACCTAACTTTAGTTCTGATAATAACCTTATCGCGCGTGCGCGTATATACTTATAATATATAATAATCTTAAAGCTATTATAATATACTAATATATTTATAAATACCTCCTAAAAAGAAGATTAGTTAGGCTATAGCCCTTAAGAAGGCGCGCGCTACTAAAAGCAAGAGCAAAGCTAGGGGTAGAGGGGCACGCCCTCCTCCCCTAGAGAGTAATAATAAGGTTGCGCGTATATTATTCCTTTTTATTATTAATATATAATATACTTATATATTATATAGTAAGTAGAAAGAAGTAGAAGCAACCTATAGGGGGTAGCTCTAAGGATAAGGGTTTATAGCTTAAGAAGCCCTAGGGTCGCCCCCCTAAGTAATTTAAGAAGATAGCTCCTAGTAAGTTATAATCCCTTTATTACTATAACTATATATTAGAATATTACTAACCTTATTATTATTATAATCCCTAAGGAGATAGATAAAGAGGAGGGTATTAATAAGGGTAGTTTAGAGCCCCCTCCTAGCTCTCCTCCTCCTAGTAGAGGTATAGAAGTAGAGTAAAAACCCCTATTTAATAAGCGCTATTTTTAATATATTTTAAGTAAGCTCTTAGGCTTATTAAATAGAAAGTGCTTGCTTAGTATAGCAGGTAAGTATAACTACTCTTATAAGGGTAAGGTGCCTTATTAATAAATAAGCGCCCTTATTATTATTATAGCCTACTAATATACTAAAGCTAAGACTTTAGATAACCTAGTAGTTAGAAAGATAAGGTTCTATATATACTTCGTTTCTATAACTATTTTCTAATATAATATATAAACCCTTACTTATTAGAGAGCTATGCTCTACGAGGCTATTACTACTTAGAAAGAGGAGATTAAAGTAGTAAAGAAGGGTAGTAATAGAAAGGGTTTAGGTAGGGCTTCTATAATAATAAGTAGTTCTAATATATATAGCGTTATTACTCTATCTCCCGCCCTAGTTCTATTTAGAACCCTAGTAGTTAGCGCGGGTATACCTATACCTTATCCGCTTACTAGTAATATAGCTATTATAGTATACTATATAGTTAATAGTCTTATTAGTATATTGAGCTCGGAATTACGCCGCAGCCCCTTCGCAAAAAGACTATAACAAATTCACCTAGTTTGCAGGCATAATTCGGGAAACACTATATAGGTATTTTAACTTATACCCTCTACTAGTTAAGGAAAACAATATAGGAACCCTATACGTTCCTACTACTTATAAGTAAACCCTCGTATAAAGTCGGACGCGCGCCGCACTAGGGCTAATTATATCAGAGCTAAACGGGCTACTAAGGCTCTTATAGCCTAGAAACGCCCTCGCTAAACCTTCTAGTAAGGTAAAAGCTACTATATAAGATAACTCCTTAACCTAAAAGGTTAACCTTCTAGTAAGGTGCTAAAGGTACTATAAACGCTACTATATAAGAGGTAACTCCTTAACTAGAGAGGTCTTTCCTAAGAGGTTCTTATAGCTAGAAGTATAAGAAGCTCTACGAGCAAGGCCTTATACCTCTCCCTTATCCTTATCCTTATCCCTATAACCTATAATAAATCCTTAACTATATTAGCACTAGACCCTATATATAAATATACTAAGCCTGAGCGAGGCACGCCCTTTAGTATAAATAATATAGAGGGGATTACTAGAGAGTTTAGCCTCGATATAATTAATAAAACCCGCTCCTTTATTAACTACTCTGCTATATATAGAGAACGTATTATTAATATAGCCCTTAAGAGGGCTTACTTTAATACCCCTATAGGGGACTCTATAAGGCGCGATAGTATTAGAGCTAAGTAAGTAAACTTAGTAGTAGAAGTTTAGTAGGTCGTTATATACCCTATAGAGTAGCCCTTCTTCGAGCAGGTCCTCTATATTACTAAGGTAGAGGCAGCCTAGGCGGCGAACGTTAGTAAGTATAGCTTATGCCGACTAATAGAGAGAGCGTTACTAACGATAGCATAGCGAAGGCGTTAGCTAACCCGATCGAATAAGAGGACTATAAAGACAGTAACGACTTCTAGTAGACGAAGCGGTAACAGAGGCGGTATTTAATAGCGGCGCGGGTAGTGCGCGAGAGGAAAAGTCGATAGTTTCATAGTCTATTAAATAATTAAAAACCACGTTATTATCAATATAAAGTTAAAGATCGTGAGGCTATCTAGTAGGGTATATATAAGTATAGCTATAGTTAGGAGAGTTATAATCACGTGACCGAAGGCTATGTATTGTTAGGAGGCGCGGAGTTAGAAGGTCTATTGCACTTGAGCAGGTAAAATCACTATGCAGTGGCCAGAGGCCGTCTTATTAGTATATATTTACTAGAGGTATTACTACCTTTATATAATATCCTAATAGATTAGTATAAGCAAATCCTCTGAGGTTAGGTAGTAGAAAATTAATATTTCAGGGTAGCCCTTTAGGGTATATTATATTCTTTTGCTCCTATAGGAGCGACTTCAGGCTCCCTAGCTAGTAAGCTATAGATTAATTAGAAATTAGGCGCTACTAGCCCTCCTATACTTATCTAGAGTATCGCTTATTTATTATAATTATTCTTTATATATCCTTTAGATTAAGGAGCGAATAGAACTTTTCGAATTTCTTATAGTTAAGAACTTTTATAAGACTATTAGCTAGTATATTATTTGTTAGTATATATATTATACTAAATAATCCTCTAGCGTATTCTTATTATAGCTATATATTCTAAATATTAATATACTATAGCTTAGTTAAGATCTATTCCTTTTTACCTACTATAAGACGAATTATCTATTAGTTATTATAATAAATCTTCTAGATATTGCTAAGTTTGAGAGCGATATCCCTAAATAGCCTCTAAAGAGTAATAGTCTCCTTAGCTATATATTCGAGGCTTAGAAGCTCCGCTTCTATTATTAATATTATAACTATAGCTTATTAAGTAGCCTTCTATTAAATTAGTCCTCTAAAGGGTAAGATTATATACCCTTAAGATAACTTCTATATCTCCTTATTATTTATAAATAAAGCGTTACTTATAATTAGTAGTACCTATCTACCCCCTAAGTTACTAAGGCGTATTACAAGGCAATAAGTATAATATAGGTATTATATAACCTAGTTAGTAGTAGTATAATAATAAGGAGCGGGATTTATTAGGAATCTCGAGAGTAAAGAATATATAAAAGCGATATTAGGTCGGATTATAATAGTAATATAGAGTATAGAGCTAATCTTCTCTTAGAAACTCTTTACCTCTAATAATATTATTACTATTTTACTCTTTAGGAGTAGTAGGTTTAGAAGGGGAGTTACTAGCGCTCTTAAGTCGAGTAAATTAAACTTCTTTATAACCCGCTTAATATATTAGTTATAAGAAAGGTATATCCTTTATATAGCTCGGTTATAAATAACCCTAATTCTAAGATAGTACTTAACTAGGCCTTATTCCTTTAACTTATATACTTCCTTTAGGCTAGTAATTACCTTTTATACTACTTCTTTATAGTTCCTATAAAATAGGATAAGGAGGTTATCTATATAGAAGATAATAAGGACCCTCTTCTTAGTTAACTAGAAGAGATATAGGTCTTTACTTATATATATAAGGCCTAAATACTAAAGGGTTAAGGAGAACTCCTTATACTAGAGTAGTAGCGCGTCCCTTAGCTTATAGAGCGTATAGCGTAGTTTAATATACTTCTTAGGCTACTTAAAGCTATCTAGTAACTTATAAACGATTAGGTCTTCGTTTAGATCCTAAGAGGCGTTTAGGAATATATTAATAACGTTAAATTATTTAACTTCGAGGTCGAATTATATAGTAATTACTATTACTACCCTAAAGGTAGAAGTAGCGAGGGTTACTATATAAGTCTATTTAAGGGGCGACTTCTCTTACTAATTACCTCGAATATAGATCCTTACTTTATATTAGTCGAGGATATTATCCTTATTAAATTTATAAGTAAATACCTACTTTAAAAGAACTAGTCTCTTTATTATTATTTCTTAATTAATAACACGCTATATATCTATTTATTATAATTTACCTATCTTAACCTTAGCTACTTCTTTAAAGCGAGTTTAGAATACCTATAGGAGGTTTAAAAGTTCCTTCTATAAGCAGGGTAGCTTAGTAAGGTTATTAGTAGTAAGACGTTTATAGATTATTATAGTTATATAAGCGGGTTTTATACTATAGATAGTAGTATAAATATAGCTATAGAGCGTATAATACCCTATATTAGCTTCTAAAAAGGCTTTCCACTAATTAGATATAAAAGTCTTAAAGAAGCTAGATACCCGCTCCTGCTCTATATAGTATTAGAGTAGAAACTAGTAACTAGAGCGGGATTTGCTTTTTGCTATTCTTAGTTATAGGTTACTAGGTAGTAGATTATATAGTTATTAGCTTTAATAAGTTTAGCTATAGCCCTCCTAGTTATATACCTAGTTAGACCTCTATTTAGTATTATCCCTCTCCTCTCTATCCTAGTATAGCTATACTAGTAGATTTAAGGGCTTACTATCTAAAGGTTTATTCTTATTACTCTTACTTACTTTAGAAATATATTATAAAGTAGGGAGTAGTTTAATTATAATATAATCCTCGATCTATTCCCCTTTAGAATCAACTTCCCTAATAGCGTTATATATATAGTTCGTTTCTAGTATATATATTACGCTTACTGCTCTATTTATTAGAGCTAGGCTTTTATCTAGCTCTAGCGTGGGATTAGGGGATAATAGCTACCCCCCCTTCTAACCTACCTATCCCTTTAGAAGTTTTAGGATTCTTCTATTTAGAGATTTAGTTATAAGAACGAGGGTTAGTATAGGTAACTATTTAGGTATAAGTATTAACATAGCTTTATCCTTATTTATAACGCCTAGGATCTAAAGTTTAAAGTTAACTTATAATATAAGCTTTTTAATCTCTTCTACTATCTCGCGGATAATATCTTCTAGAATAGCCTCTTTTACCTCGTTCTTTATATAGAAAGTCTATTTATTAAATATTATATTCTATATAATAATAACTATTTATAACGCAGGGATCTAGACCTTATATAGGTTATAGGCGTTTAGAACGTATCCTACTAGGTATTTAATATATCCCTATAGTACTCCCTTAAAGTCTCTCTTATTAATTCCTCTCTCTTATTCCCTCTTAAGGGGGTATATATAGTAGCTATAGGCGTATATATATCCTTAGTAAGGGTAAAGGTCGCAAGTTAGGGCTGCTCTATTATTAGGTTACTACTAGCGAAAGTACTAGCAGAACTATTCCTCTTTAATCTATAGTAGTAAAAGCTAGTTATAACGTTTAAGTAGGCTTATATTATAAAGCGTCGTCGCTACTAGTACTATCTTAGCCTATAGTTTTATAAGTAAGCTAGCTATAGTAAGTACCTTAATTATTTAAGTTATAACTTCCTAACTAGCCCGTTCTCCTCTACTATTTAGTTCCTTTATATATAGAGGGGTCATTTTAACCTCTATTCCTTCTATATAGGTCTAATCCTTATATCCTATATAGCTTATAAATAAAATTACTAACCTCTCGACGTCTTATCTAATCTTATAAATAGAAGGTCCCTTCTATTAATATACTTATTGCTTAAAGGTATATAGAGCGAGTATAACGCTACTATAGGTCTTATTAATATATAGAAATATAAAGAGCTAACTAGTATACTTATCCTTAATAATAAGGAGCTATTAGTTCTAGTTAAAGCTTTTAGGGTAGTTAAAGAGATCCTATGCGATTCTATAGTAAGGGCGTATTACTTTATCTTCTAATATTTATCTTAAAATTACCTATTTAGTATATATAACTACGTAGTATTAGTATTATAGGCGCGTTAGGCCTTTAATCCTCACCCCCCGAGTAGTATATACTAGCTACTCTAGAGCCTCGGGGCTAAGGTACTTGCTTCTAAGGTACTAAAGTATTATATTATTACTCTAGTCTAGTAATAGTATAAAAGAGGTATACTTATATATTATAAGTATATAGTTTATATTATTAATAATAGTATTAATACTTTAGGGAATCCGCTCGGGAATAGAGTATAAGGAACGAGGCTTATATTTAAAGAAAGTAAGGTTTACTTTCCTAACGAGTTTCTTAACTATAACGCTATTCTTATAGGTTCTGAAGCGAAGTATATAGTTATACCCTAAATACTAGATACCTATCTTCTAAAGTAGCGCTTTAGAGATAATATTAATATAAAAGTTCTCTATATATCCTATATTATAAAGCATAAGGTCCTCTATATTCGCACCTTTTAAGCTATTAAGAGTATTCTTAATAATTTATATACCTTTTATAATAATTAGATATAAAGCCGTTCTAGAATTAACCTATTCTCTTTTATAATACCTAATTAAGGAGGGGATAAGTAGGGATATATTATTTATAAGGTATATTCCTCTATAGTTATCTAGGACTATAGACATATATAGTATATAGGGCTCTAAGTAGGGGGTTATAAAGATACTTAGGTACTCTCTATCTAACTTAACTATATTATCCCTAACCTCGTTTAAGAGGGCTATATAGAAAGCGACTATTATTATATTAGTAGGGTAGCTCGGGGCTATATTAGATTTCTCAGACGAACCCTTATTACCCCCCTTATTATTTTAGTAGTTTTTACTCTTATAGGGTATAGTATATAGCTAGCCCTTACGAGCGAGTTCCCTATAAAGATTAGTAAAGTATAGGTTATTATTTAACTAGTTATAGATCTAAGCTACTTATATATCTATTACTAATATATAGGGGCCCTTCTAGTAACATCTAGTTAAAGTAGCTTCTAAGTAGTTATTAAGCTCGGAATTACGCCGCAGCCCCTTTGCAAAAAGACTATAACAAATTCACCTAGTTCGCAGGTATAATTCGGGAAATACTATATAGGTATTTTAACCTATACCCTCTACTAGTTAAG
>JAVHLU010002206.1:0-20462 GCA_036785755.1 Colletotrichum ledebouriae
CCTTAAGAGGGCTCTTATTAATACCCCTAGAGGGGATACTTACTATTATATTATAGCTAAGTAAATAGACTTAGTAGTAGAAGCTAGGCGGGTCGTTATATACCCTATAGAGTAGCCCTTCTTTAAGTAGATCCTCCGTACTATTAAGGTAGAGGCAGCCTAGGCCCCTAAGGGGTCGGTGAGTACGGCTTGCGCTAACTGCTTTAATATAGAGAGAGCGTTGCTAATAACGGCATAGCTATTCTAGCGGATAAAGCAGTAATAGAGGCGGTATTAGCAGCGCGGGTAGTACGTAAGAGGAAAAGTCGATAGTTTCGTAGTTTAAATAATTAAAAACCACGTTATTATCGATATAAAGTTAAAGATCGTGAGGCTATTGATAGGCACGTATAAGTGCGGCTATGGTTAGGAAAGGATTATATAACTGAAGGCTATATATTATCAGGAGGCGCGGAGTTAGAAGGTCTGTTGCACTTAAGTAGGTAAAATCACTATGCAGTGGCTAGAGGCCGAATTATTAATTATATATTATAATATTAGCTTTTACTTGATTAGTCTAGTAAAAAGTAAGTAGTTTTAAATATAATAATCTAATACTCTAGTTTTAAAGTTATAATACCTTACTAGCTAAAACCCTAGAGGGTATCTATATATTATTAAATAATAAGTAATCTATTAAGGATATATAGAATAGGTCTATAAATTATTAAGAAGTATATGTAGGATATGTATTATATTACTAATAACCTCTATATTCCCTACTAGGGGCTCCTCTATATATTACTTATTTCTACATTATTAAGCTTAATTAAAGAAGCAACTAGCTTCTATATTTATAAAGAAGATCTATAAATTAATCTAGGAGTTAATTCCTCCCTCACCTTCCTTATTAATAATATTAGAAGGACCCTAGGGCTTTTATAATAAGCTATTTATTATTATATTCTAAGTATTATAAATATATTATACCTTAAAGGTAAATATTCAAATCTATATACTTTAGCGGCGAATAAGGGCTCTTAGGAGGTCTCTAGCTACTCTATTTAGTTATATAACTAATATCTAAGTATCTATCTCTAAAATAGAATATTATCTATATAAATAATTATATACCCTCTTAAAGGCTTTTACAATACTATATAGCTCCTTTTTTCTAGCGTTATATAATAACTTAGGTTTTAACTAAGTATTACTTTTAAAGCGAGACCCTATATACTAGTTATTAATAAATTATCCTAGGACTTAACTCTATCTTATATTACTAGCGTTAATAATAAGGTAAATATCCCCTCCTCTAGGGCTATCGTTTATAATAATAAGAATTAGAGCCTCTATAAGTATTATGTTTAAGGTATTTATAGCTTTTTATAACTCTTCCTCCTAATTAAAAGAGGTTTCCTTCTTAAGTAAGTTAGTAAATAGCTTTATAATAATAGAGTAACCCTTTACCTAGGGTCTATAGAATATTATAATGCCTAAGAAAGCCCTTAACTCTATTAAATTAATATAAATAGCTTATTTATAAATTCTAACTATCTTTATTTCCTCTAGGCAATACCTATTAGTATTATAAATATAGCTAATAATTATTACTACTTCCTAGGCTTATTATAACTTAAATATTACTATTATATACTCTACTAGCTTTAAATTAACTTAGATATTGTTAATATTCTATAAATATTATAAAGTAAATCTATAAATCCCTAAATAAGACTCGATCTCTTCTTCATTATACTATAAGATCAGTCCTTTAATAGTAATATTATACAAAAAGGCCTTATAGTAGCTAGATATAAGGTTATGTAAGATCCTAATTATAACCTATATAAACTAAGTAACTAGGTTTATTACTTCTTAAGATAATATATATATCTATAGTAATCTAACAGGTAATATAAATTTTATTAAGTCTTTACTTATAAGGTCTAAGGGGACTTAGTTATATCTTAAGAAGAGGATTAGTAGTAATAATAACTTATATATAGCGAAGTCTTCTAAAAGGTTATTTACTGAAGGGGGTAGTACTATATCTTATATTATAATTATATTTATCTTAGTTATTAAGTTAATAAGTCTTATCTTATTATCTTTCTTATATACAAAGAAGAATAGATTATAATAATTTATATAACTTTACTTAAGGATTCCCTTTTCTGGTCTATCCTTTAGAATTATAACAATATCCTACTCTAATCCTCTTAATCTTAAGATCCTTTTTACTTATTATATCTTATATATAATTATTTAAATTATTTATAGAGGAGTAATAAAAGGGTAAATAAAGCTATAATATTTAAATTCCTAAGCTAAGGCTTTCTCCCTTATATAAGAATAGCTAAAAGAGGCCTTTCTTTTTAAGCTATAGATAATTAATAATCTTAAGGATAGCTTTTTATTAAGCTTTTATAAGCTTTATTCCTTTTTTTCCTTAATTAAAAGCTTTAATATAATTAGACTTATAAATAGAATATTAAGATCTAATATTATACTCTTCTTAGCTCTTACCTATACTTTTAACTCGTATTCTAGATCTCTATTTAGAGTTAAATTATTTGATGTAGCGTTATTAATAAGCTAAACTTTCTTACTTTTTATCTTATATGTTATATAGATATCTTCTATTAGTAGTATAGGTATTATTAATATAAGTTTATAATTATTATAAGAAAAGATAGTATTTATAGCTATAATAACTTTAGCTTATTTCTAATATAGTAACTTATACTTCCTCCTAAATACTTTCTTCTTTAATATTCTCTTCTTAGGATTATAGATATAATATTAATAATTAATACTATATCTATTATATCCTATTATATATCTAGTGCTTATAATAGCTTTATAAATATTATTAAGCTTAGGGGTAACTTAGGTTTTAATTATAATCTCTAGGATCTCATTAAAAATTAATCTAAACTCTTTAAAGATAGTAATAACTTCCTTATCTAAGTCTACTTATTACTTAACTTCCTCTAATAAGTTATAAGAGCTTTTAAAATCTTATTAAATTATTTTAATATCTTAATATACCTTTATACTCTTTATTATAATATCTAGCTCTTTCTCCTACTTAGTATTATTAACTTATTAATTATGTCTTATAAAATCTAAGCTTATTATAATATTGAATATATTAGTAATAGCCTCTATTTCCCCTCCTCTATAAGCGATATAAGAGTATATTAATATTAAGAAGAAATAAAGCGATCTATCTTAGTAATAATTTCTAAGAAATAAGTAGTTAAATCTCTTATATAAAATAATAAGGGGATATAAATCTTAATATCCCCTAACTAAAGGACTCTAGTAATGTAGCTCTATATATAGTTTAGTATTATTCTAGTTTTAAGATAAAAGGGACTTTAAATACTAGGTCTTTATTATAAGTATTCTTAAAAAAAATAAAAAAGCTAATATCTTAAATTAGGTTATTACTAATATAAAGATTATAAATAATTATACTTAAAAAATAGGTCCTCTGCTCTCTATTAATAATCCTTTAGATCTCTATATTTATTCTAAGTATATCGCTCTATAAGCCTAGGCGCTTAATATAACCTTTACTAATTAAGTTAATAGCAAAACTAGTATTAATTATCCCTTTAATTAGTATATTTATAGGGTTATAAAGGGTAATAGTAATCTACTAATAGGTTATTATAAAGTCCAGGATAGTAATATATCTTAGTAGTAGAAGTAATATAGAATCCTAATCTTCTATTATAATACCTTTTCAAAAGATAGGATTAACTATTTAGTTGTTAAATTAAATTACTTTAGTTTATAAATACTTAAGTAAGTCTATAGAGATAGCTACTAAAGTTACTTAGCTTTTAGAATAGTTCTTACTATTATTTTATTAATCTATTTATTCTTATCACTCTATATTATTAGCTCCTATCTTATTAAATTAATCTAGAAGTATAATATCAATAGGAATAAAGACCTCTTATACCTTTAAGTTATATTTATCTTTATACTTATTAATTATAGCTTTAGTAGTATTATAAACTATTCTATCTTATCCAAGCTAGTTCTAATAATAGAAGGCTTTAGGGATAGCTACTTTCTTATTTACTCTCTTATTATATAGCTTAAGGATAAGAGCGCAACTAGTTTATAAATTACTATATTAAATGTAAGGCTTATCTTATTTATATATCCCTTACTACTTAATTTACTTCTTAGGTATATCTAGTAATATAATATCCTTAGTATTATTCTTATCATTAAGTAGCTTTATAACTCTCTAAGCAATCTAAATAGGAGGGTCCTAAATCGTGGGTAGGTCTACTATTTAGGAAGTCTATTAATTATAAGTATTATAAGGCTCTATATAATAGCCTCTAGCTTTCCCCCTTTCTATTATAGTAATATCTTTAACTAGGTTAATATACTAATTCTTAGGTTTAAAGCTAAGGAATAGCTAACTTATAAGTACTAGTTATTATAACTCCCTTTATAAGGCTTTGTTCTTATTAATATAGTATATATATTACATTATAGAGGGGTTAGTATAATATTATTATAAACCGCCGCTTAGGTCTTCTTTAGTATATACTTAAGAATATATTAACGATAGATATCTAGGACCTTCGCTATATAAGTCCTATTATTATTAGAGGAATTATTAATCTAGTTTATTATCCTAGTATATCCCCTTCGTCTTTAAGTATCTACAGGATATCAGATTACTTATTATTATATTATAATATATATTATTATTAAGATAGAGAGTAGATTAATACCCTCCTAGTTTAATTATATTTATAACTATAGATCTATATTCTTTAATACGTATTAGCTTAGATCCCGTGAGGATAAAGCCTTTATTATAAGTACTATAAAGGGTTTTAAACTAAACAAAGTTATTTATACTATAAACTATTAATCCTAAATCTAGTAATACTAATTTAAATAGCTTATAGTTATAAGCTTTTAAAAGTACTACTCCCTTAGGTCTAGTCCTTCCCTAATACTTTATTAAGAGTTATTAATCTCTTATAGAGATCTTTAAATAGTTAATCGTATTTACTAATTCCCCTTTATATTACTCCTTAACTAGCTTAGTAATAGCCTTAATTATGGTCTAATAATCTAATACTTTATTAATAGAAATATACTAGTATTGTAAGAAGGGGTACTAGGATATAGAGTATACTTTATACTTACTAAGTCCCTTCCTTTACTTATCTTATTAGTTATTAGACTCTTTATTAGTTTATCTCTTTCTCAACTCGCTTTATGGTTAAGGAGGTTTTAATATATAGAAAGGGATACTAATTATTATTAGTCTAAATACTCCTCCTTTTATAATATATAACTTAGGGCCTACTAATCTAACTATATAAGAGATCTCTCTATATATACTCTTAATAAGATTAAATAACTTTAAAGTTTCGTTATTAGTATTCTTTTTATAAGTTAACTTATATATTATTACTTATAATATAAAAAGTATTTAGTAAGTAGTATAAATCGAGTTATTAAACTATTCTAACTTATTACTACCCTGTACTATTTTAATAGCTCTTAGCTTTAATATAGCTACCTTATACTTTATAATCTATTTAGAAGTCGCTTGCTATATTATAATCTTCCCTTTATAAGGAATATAAAGGACTTTATATATACCTCTTAAGTAGCTTTAAGCTAATAGATCTTATTAATCCCTACCCTTACTCTTAATTAAATAATATCCTTAGTAATTAAGTTCTCCAGAATAAAGTAGGTTTAATAATACTTATAATAGACTATTTAATAAATATAATCCTTAAATTAAATTATAACCTTATATAGCTTTTTAATCTTTTTTATCTTATCCTTATATATTACTATATATATAGTATATATATGTTAGTCTCGCTTTATTAAGTTCTTAAACAATCTAGCTAGCTTAGACCTAATAAGAGAGACGTATCCTAAGTCCCCCTATATAATTATCTATATAAGAGTTAATAATATTCCTATATTATCAGAGCAAGTATTTATTACTAGGAAGTTAGCTTTCTAGAAGTAATCCTAGGACTTTAGCTTTATTAGAGAGGTCTTTAGGAAAGACTTAAGGCCCTCCTTCTTATTATTATCCAAGTTAATATACTCTTATAGTCCTATTAACCTAAGCTTATATTAGATTTAATTCTACTAGAGGAGCTAATTACCTAGATTATGTAGTTTTAATAAGAGGCTAGAGGCTCTAGAAGCTCTAGAGGTATTAGTAAGTATAGGCTTATTATAGGTTTATATATCAATAATATATAAGTAAATTCAATACTATAGATTTATCTAGATAGCTTTAATTAGTATTATATATAAGAATTAGACTATTAATTATTAAATTATATAGTATAGGGTATAATGGTAACCAGAGATTAATATATAACTATTATAAGAACTCTATATATAGATCTAGGCGGATTCTATACTTATAACTAGCTAATATAAATATTGCCCGATTTGGCTAGATTTCGCGCTACTATTACGCGTATATTACGCCCTACTACGCGTGCCTAGGGGGTCGATTTAATAGCTAGGGCGCGCTTAAACCTTTTAGTATTATACTAAGTAGGGTCGCGGTTATGGCCCTTCTAGCTAGCGTAATATTATAACTATCTATCGTATAGCTAGCTAGTAGTTACTTATATAACTTCGTATTCTAGCTTACTATTAAACTATATAGCAACTAGTAGCGCGTTAAATTAGCTTAATAAGAGGTCCCTAGCGGCCTTTCAGAGCTTACTAGGGTAAGATACTAGGTAATAGTTAAATTCCTTTAGTAGGTTAAGTACTTATATACCCCTAGAGCTAGTAGCCTTAATTAGCTATAGCCTATCCTATAGTATAAATAGCTTTGAGGAATTCTCCTAGCGCTATCCCTCTCTTAATATATAAATAGAGTCCCCTATAGCTAAGCTATTAGGCTAGTAGTAGTAGTTAGTAGCTTAGATATAACGTTATTAAGCTATAGCTATATTCCCTTTAGTAATATCCTAGGTATTATAGAGGTTTTATATAAGCTACTAGGTATTACCTTAGTTAATCTTCTCCTTTATAGTTAGGAACCTTTATATATATTAATACTAGTTAAAGCTTATTTATAGTAAGTACCCTTGTTTAATCTTAAATAATATAAGCCCCATAGTCTCGTTTAGTAATATTACTTAGGTAAAGTTTATAGTAGGGAGTATTTCGCTCTAGTTATCCTAGAACTAGTTTATCTAGGGGTAGAGGCGTTAATTTAGGTATGAGTTAAGGATCTCGGTTTATTTATTAGTGTCTATATAGCTAGCTATGCTTAGCTATATAGTTATACTATATCTCTTAGAAGGTTTATACTAGAAGTGAGAGGTAAACTAGGGGCCTCTATTAGATATAATTATAATAGGGAAACCTATATACTAGAAAATATAGGTATAATATAGCCAGGCGAGATCCCACGCTATAACTATCTTATATAAGGAAGGGAAACTATCTTCTTTAATAAGTAGTATATTATTATAAATATATTATGATACCTATAGTAATTAGGTAGGTATAACATAATATATATTATAATATATTCCTAGGGGTAGTCTAGTATTAGCAAGGGTCTTAACTCGCTTAGGGGCTTATCCCTTAGCTTCTAAGCCTAGTAATAAGTATAATAATTATAAATATATTATTTAATATTAGTAGTTAGCTAGGGCTAAAGGTAGCGCTCCTTTAGAAGCTTAATAGTCTTATCCTAATCTAGGTATACTATAAGCTTTTAAGTATAAATCTTATAGATTAGTTTTATATATAAGTCCTCCTCTTTAGGTATTATAAGATTTCTATCTATTCTTAAGAGCTCTTCCTATATCCTCCAGTATTCTCTTTTAATAGTAATAAGTATTTTTAGTAGCTTAAGTAATAATATATTAAGTTTTTAGTTTAATTAAAGGATTTATTTAACTAGGGGGTAGCCCTTTAGTCTATCCCCTAGCTCTAGGGTACTAATAGCTACTATAGGTCGTTTTAAAGCGGTTTCTAATAATTAGTATAGCTTACTTATTACCCCTAGGGATAAGTAAGTAGGTAGTAGTAATACTTAGGTATAGTTATATTTATAAACAGCTTATTAGGTTTAGAGATCTTTATTCTTTTATAAAAGGGTATTGACTAATATATTCTCCTACCCTAGGTAGTAGGAAATATAGAGGTTCAAGCTTATTAAGTTCGGAAAATACGCCGTAGCCCTTTGCAAAAGGACTATAATAAATTCACCTAGTTCGCGGGTATAATTCGGGAAACACTATATAAGTGTTTTAACCTATACCCTCTACTAGTTAAGGAAAATAATATAGGAACTATATATATTCCTATTATAAATAAGTAAACCCTCTAAATATTCCTATTATAAATAAGTAAACCCTCTAAATATTACTATATAAAGTTAGATATATTCTATACTAGGGCTAATTATATTAGAGCTAAATAGGTTATTAAGGCTCTTATAGTAATACCCTCGCTAAACCTTCTAGTAAGGTGCTATAAAAGCTACTATATAAGATAACTCCTTAACCTACAAGGTTAACCTTCTAGCAAGGTGCTAAAGGTGCTGCGAAAGCTACTATATGAGAGAACTCCTTAACCCAAAAGGTCGACATTCTAGCAAGGTGAACGCTACTACACGAGAGGTGACTCCTTAACCAAAGAGGTCGTTCCTAAGAAGTTAAAGCTTATTAAAATACATAACTAGTAAGCTTAGGAGATATTTAGAAGCTATTTAGTTATAAAGTAGAGTAGTAGTTAGTAGTTTATAATAACCTTAAAGTATTAAGTAACTACTAAGAGTTTAGCTCTCTATTCCTTTAATATAAGAACAATTACTATTATTCTATAGTTATAAATAGGGTAGTTTATCTTCATTAATAATATAGTCTTTAAGGAATAAGCTACTAGGTACTATAAACTATAATTAGTTTACTATTAGAAGAGGGTAGTAGTATAAATAGATTTAGAGGTATCTATCTTAACTCGGGTTAGTAGCTCGGGCTTCTAATAGTATAGGATAGGGGCTAATATTAGGGCCTCCTTTAGTGTTATTAATACTACTATATAGGTATTATTAAAGTTGAACTAGGTATTCTTAGCTATAAGCTTATTAAGTAGCTAAGGAATCTTTCTATAATTTATAATAAATTAATAGTAGAAGTTATAGAACCCTAGAAAGAACTAGACGCTATATACTATAGTTAGTAGTTACTAGTCCTTTATTATAGAGACTTTCTTAGGATTAGGGCTAATCCCTTTAGTTATAATAATAAACCTAAGGTAGCGTATTATAGTTATACTAAATTTATACTTCCTAATATTAGCTTAAAGCCCTGCTTAGTATAGCTAGTTAAGGACCTTCTTAATATACTCCTTATACTAGAGGGGGTCCTCTAAGTATACTAGGATATTATCTATATATATTTTATAGAACTTATCTAGGTATTTTATACGGATATTATTTATATACTATTAGTATACTACTAGCCTATTATAGCGCCTAAAGGGTAGAACCTTATACTTATAAGAGCTATGTTAGGTATAGAACGTTATTAAGTCCTCTAAGTTAGAGTAGATATAAATTTAGTAAAATACCTAGCGGATATTAATCTCTCTTAATAAACCTATTTAGCTTTTAGAAGTTAATATAAAACTATACGTAGCTACTAGCCTTTTGAATAAATAGCGTTAGGGATATTAATAAAGTATTACCTAGCGCTATAAAGCCCTTTTTTGAGTTCTTAAGGAGGTATTATTAGGTAGCCTCGAGTTCTAATAGTAGTTACTTATATAATAAGTAGAAAGTTAACTACTCTTTCATACCTAGCTCTAGTTTAATTTAATAGTTATAAGGTAGTAGGTAGGTACTATATTACTAATAGTTTTATTAAAGTAATCTTTCTAATCCTAGAGGTATAATAGGAGTCTCTTACTAATTAAGTATTAGGTTTTAGCTTTATTAACCTCTAGTAGGCTTATACCTTTCTCTTCTACCTCTGACTTATTAGTAATTATTGGATTAAGCTTATATAGTAATATAAAGCCTAATTTAATATTAGTATACTTTAGGTTCCTCTTAAACCCTATAGCGCTAATACATACTATATCGAGGTCTTTCTTTACTTATTAAGCCTCGGGGCTAAGGGGTCTAGGCTTCTAATTTAGTATTAGCTAGGCCTAGCTAGCTATTAGCGCTCCCTTTAACGCTATATTTATTTTCTATAAGTTATTATTATATCCTTAGTCCTTAGGTATACTACTTTACTATAAGATCTTTATAGGGGGTTTTATCTTACTTCTTATAGCCTTTTAAGCGTTATATAGCTATTCCTTAGCTTTAAATATAGCTTAATAGCGTTCTATGTTAAGTTAATACTTAATATTAATTCTAATAAGTTAAAAGAGGTCTCTAGTATCTTATATAATTCTTTAGGGGAGGTCTTAGGCTATAGGGGTATTACTAGGCTAATATAAGCGCTAATAGTATATATCTATAGTAATATTATAGCAATCAAACTATAAGCAACTAAGGATAAGGTTATACCTCCCTATATTAAGTTAGAGGAGGGGTATTTATATTAATTCTTAGTAGTCTACTTATATATAAGTTATCTACACCTTAGTTATAGCGTCTAATAGCTCTCTATTAAAGCTAGTAGCTAGGATAGGGCGCTATAACGTATTATATTTAGTATAATAAAAATCCCTTAATAAGGGGGTTATAGAAGTATTTATAAGAGCATAGCTATTTACTCTAGTATTAAGGCCTCTGGCCACTGCATAGTGATTTTACCTGCTCAAGTGCAACAGACCTTCTAACTCCGCGCCTCCTAACAATACACAGCCTATCGGCCCCGGTGCGGCGCGCGTCCGACTTTATGCGAGGGTTTGCTTGCGAGTAGTAGGAACGTATAGGGTTCCTATATTGTTTTCTTTAATAAGTAGAGGGTATAGGTTAAAATACCTATATAGTATTTCCTAAATTATACTTATAAACTAGGTAAATTTGTTATAGTCTTTTTGCGAAGGGGCTGCGGCGTATTTCGGACTTAACTCTAGTATTAAGAAGAGCTCTAAATTAAATACTATATCTATTATAAACTAGAACTAACTCTTTCTCTAGTAGGTTATTACTAATTAGTTATTATAGGTTAATAGATATTATTACTGATTACTAATCTCTTTAGTCCTCCCCTAGTAAGGAATCTATTTTTACTAGGGGCTCTAGGTTTCTACTAGCTCTAGGTTACTGGTAGTAGCCTTAGTAAGCTTAGTAATACTTATAATAGCTCTAGCCCTCTTATAAGGATAATCCTTTAAGGTATAGCTAGTATTATTATAAATAAAATAAGCGCCCTAGTTATAGAGTTTCTTATATAAAGCCTTAGGGATTTAGTCCTAGTTAATATAAGCTTAGATATAGGGGTTTCCTCTATTAGGAGGGTTTAGTATAAGCTACTAGAATAGAGACCTATATAGTAGTTTAGTTAGCTATATAGTTATTAGAGGGAGCTATAATATAAGCTATAGTATAGATCTAAGTAATATAATCCTAGAAAGTCAAAGCGCTATTTTTATAATAAATAGAGTACTAGTTCTAAAGGGAGGTAAGTAGCTTCTTATAGAACTTCTAGTGTTACTAGGAGTCTAGGAGTTTAGCTTTATAAGTAAGTTTAATAAATATAGCTTATTTAATCTAGAGATTTTTAAATCAAATGATAAGAGTATTAAGCTTTATCTAAGCGTTATTACACTAAACTAGGTTAATGAAGATGCCCTTTAGCTTATTAATAAGCTACTCTATTATAGTAATTTAAAGTAGATCCCCTAAGAGGAGAGGGGATAAGATACTATAGGTAGTTCCTCTAAGGCGAGAGAGTACATACTTAAAGCGTTAGGACTTACTATAATACTCTCTATTATTAAGGCGTATCTTAATATAAAAAACCTAGATATTAAACTTTAGGTATTTAGAATTAATACTCTTAGTACTTATAAAGATAGGGACTTTAGGTATCTTAGTAATCTAGGTGCTATTATTACTAATAGTTAATAAAGGCGAGCTAGTATAAACCTAACTGTTAAGGTATAATACTTAGTTAAGGATCATTTAAAGTACTAGACTATAGTTATTAGAGGGGGGGTTTATTAGGAGAGGAGTAGTAGTTATATTATATTTAAAACGCTAGAGTAAGGCTTTACTAATATCCCTTACCTTATCTCGCTCATTAGTTATAATAATAGTATTATATTAAGCTTAGTTATACTCCTCTTAGTAGCGTTTAAGCATAGTAAACTATTTAGTATTCTATAGGTATTATCTAAACGCTCTTAGAGCTCTTAATTCTTATACTCTAGGTAGAGGGTAGTATTGTAAAGTATATAAAGGTTATTACTTATAATAATATATCTAATATTTAAGGCTTAAGACTTAGTACTTTAAGTAGCTCTCTTTATAAGCTAGTTCTAAATCTAAGTAAGGGTTAAGTTAGGGTTATTTGAGAATAATTATATTATATTAATAAGAGTAAGAGTATCTTTCTAACTTTTGCTTAAGTAATTATAATTCATAAGGAGGAGGTTAGGAAACTTTTATAATTTAGTAATAGCGCTCTAAGCTAGGCTCTTATATCCCTCTATATTAAGGTCTATAAATAGGCCTTTAATAGGCTATTCTTATATAAGCGTATATAAGTTAAGAACCTTTAAGTCCTTATATAGGGGGGTATTATAATTAGGCAGTATAATATATTAGTATTAAAAGGCCTTAATATAAGGCTCTAGGAGCCTTTTAGTATTACGTATAAGCGCGGTTATAGCCTTATAACTATAGCTAGCTAGTTATAACTTATTTAATATATTAGTAATAGGGTAGAAGGGGGGTATTAATTAATTTTAGGTTAGATAGTTAGTATAGATTAGTTAGCTTAGCGCTTAGTTAGGTATTATACTTATATTAGTATTACGGGCTACGCCCGGGTTAAGCCTACCTAGGCTTCTACCTAGGTTCACCGCCTTAGGGAACTACCTAGGGCTTACCCGGGGCCTACCTAGTAATCCCCTATAGGCTAGTAAAATTTCTACTAGAGAGGAAAACTTCCCCTCTTCCTCTCTAGCTTAAATAAATAGTATTATAGTAACCCCTTATTAAATAAACTTAGGTCTAACCCCTTATATATTTAAGCTTATTACTATAATAATAATAATAAGCTAAGCGCTATTCCCTACTAGTTAATAAGATAGTTAATAATAATATAGCTAAAACTTAAGATAAGTTATTATATACTAATTTAATAGTAGTACTAGAGTCCCTCTAGGAATAGTTATAGGAGGTTAAGTAGGGGAATAGCTAAAATATAGCTATATAGAACCCTATAAATATTAATAGCGAGGTATTAATAATACCTAGTATAGTATATTAGAAGCTATTACCCCTACTCCTAAAGCTTTTAAGTAAGTAAAAGGAATATACTCCCTAAGTATAGTAAATAAGGTATAAGATTATTATAAATAGGGCGTTTTACCTTATAAATATAGAGATATAACACCTTATTAACTCCTACTTAGATACTACTCCTTAATGAGTAGTCTCTACTTTTTATAAAACTAGTAGTAATAATAGAAAATATAACCTAGAGGATTATATAACCTACTTTAATTAGACTTATAAGGACTCTAATATCTAGTTATAAGTTATAGCCTAATTATAAACCTTCTAATAGAAAGAGAAGAAAGCCGTAGTAACTTTCCTACTAAGGTTTAAGTAAATACTAGCTAATATAAGTAGTATAAACTAGATAGGTTAAGTCTAGATCTCGCTTCTAGAGGTATCCCTTACCCCTAGGCTAAGGGATTAGCTAATTACTATTAACTTACTAGCTAATTATAATAGCTAGCTCTTAAAGGTTTAGAGTATTATATAAAAAAGTAAAATAATAAAAGGTCCCTAGTAACTACTTAATAACTTACTAGAGGCTTATTACTAAGGATAGTAAGAGAGATACTTATATAACTAGAGCTATATATATCTTATAGGTTAAAAGCGTAAGACGCTATAACTACTAAAACTCTAGGTCTTTAATTAATACCTCCCTAGTATAATACTAATAGCGATAGAAAGGTATAAAGAACTCCTATACCTATTATACTTATAGAGTTAGAGGGTATATTACTTAATATTACTTTACTAAAGAGGACTAACTACTTAGGGTTATAAAAGTAAAAACTCTAAAGGAAGATTTAGTATATTATAAGATTATAAATACCTACTAAGTAGTAGCTAATACTTTAGAAGAAGATAAGGAGTTAGAAAAAGACTAACTCTAGAGCGAAATTAAGCTCTAGAGCTTATTAAAGAGGAGATATTAAGTTATAAGGAATATAAATAGGAATAACTAGCTAATAATAAGCTTATTATTATCTAAGTTAGAGTTAATTAAAGATATCTAGCTTATATCTTGATAAATACTAAGAGTAATATTTATATAATAATTAACTTTTCCCTAGCTTGATATCTTTACTTTTTATATATTAAAAAAAGATATTAATTTATAAGCAGATATATACTTAGTAAATTATTACTAAGTAACGCTCTAGGTATAGTAGTACTTAACTTAGAAATAAGATGCTATGCCTAGTATATCTTTATATATATTATTAAGAGCTTAGACCTTAATATCCTCTTAAGGCGCCCCTAAATAGAATAGGACTAAGTTATTTATAATACTATAGCTTACTAGGTATATTATAAGAGGGGGTATATTAGGTTATACCTAAAGGATTAAGAAGAAATACTTCTTATAAAAGGAATAAGAGCTATAAGGTTCCTTAATATACCCTTATTCTTTATAATTTACTAATACTTAATCGGATAATAGGGTAAGTATTAAGAGGGTATTATAGAGGTATTAGTATAAGCTTTTAGCTTAGCTTATATTAAGAAAGCTTTAAATTTAAAACTAAAAGAGGATTAATAATACTATTTACTAAGCTAGGTATTAAAGGAGTTTCCTAACCTATTTAACCCTAATAATACTTACTTATTACCTCCTAGGTAACCTAGCGTAGATAACTAGATTAACCTTATACTAGGATTAGATAGAAGGAAGCTATTATTCTCTTAGGGCTCTCTTTATAATATATTAAGAGAAGAGCTATTAGTACTTAAGAAAACCCTATAAAACCTCTTAAATAAGGGGTTTATTAAAGCTAGTAGCTTATTAGCTAAAGTATTAATACTCTTTATAAAGAAGCTAGGTAAAGGGATTTACTTTTATATTAATTATAAGGCTCTTAATATAATTATTAAAAAGGATTACTATCCCCTCTTACTAATCTCTAAGATATTATATTAAGTAAGTATAGCTAAGTAATATACTAAGTTAGATATAATAATAGCTTTTTATAAGTTAAGGGTAGTAGAGGGGTATTAAGAGAGAACTATATTCTATACCTAATATAGATTATTTAAGTAAGTAATCTACTTATATAGCTTAACTAGTACCCCTATTAGCTTCTAGTAATATATTAATAGTACCCTATAGAACTTCCTTAATAACTTTATTACTATATATATAAATAATATATTAATCTACTCTAATAGAATAAGAGAGGACTATAAGAAAAAGGTCTAGGAGGTCCTCTAGAGGTTGGTAGATATTAGGTTAAATCTTAATCCTAATAAAGTATAAGTTCTTAATAAAGAGAGTTAAATATATAGGGTTTATAATAATATAGGAGAGGGCTTCTCTTATAATCTTAATAAACTCTAGGTAACTATTAAGTAGCTACTTCTTATTTCTCTAAAGAGGATCTAAAGCTTCTTAAGGTTAATAGACTATTATAATATATTTATATTAAGATATAGAGATATTATTAAGCTACTTATAAAGCTTATTAAGAAGAATATAATATTTCAATAAGGGAATAACTAGGAATAAGCCTTCTCTTAGCTTAAATAGCTCTTTAATACCTAGCTAGTATTCTACTAATTTAACCTAGAAAATAAGATTATTATTAAGACTAATTATTTAAGATTTATACTAAGAGGGGTACTCTCTTAGATAAACCTAGAGGGCACTAGGCGCTTTATAGTATTCTACTTGTAGAACCTCTTATTTATATAGTATAATTACTCTATTTATAATAAGGAGCTCCTAGGAATTCTTTCTTACTTATATATATAGAGAGTAGAGCTATATAATATAGCCTCTTTTAAGATATTAATAAATTACTAGAGGTTAAATTACTTTATAAAGAAGTAGCGCCTTATAGAGCGCTAAAGTTAGTAAGTAGAGGAGCTATTTTAAGATAACTTTATTATTAAATACTACCCTAGTAAGGAAATAATAGCCCCTAATACCCTCTCTTAGAGAGAATAAGATATATTATAAGGGTAGGATAATAAGTAGAAGTAGGGGAGGGTCTTATAGCTAATATTAGACTATGCTTACCCCAATCGGGAGCCTATAGCTAGCCCCCTAGTAAGGAGAAGTTAGAAGGGTTATTTTAATATCCTAGATACTATAGTCTTTAATAGCAACCCTAAACTATAGGCGCCATAGCTAGAAACTACAAAGAAGAATATAACATATAAGGCTATATATTATATTTATTATAGTGCCTTTAGTATCGCCCGTTCCTACTATAGTATATAACTAAAGTTAGCTCCGGAACGACCTTTTTCCAGGGCTTATTCCTCTTACTATAGTTATAAGTAACTACGTTATAGCTACTCTTATTATAATAGAATAAGCTTTTTAGTAACTATAAATATAGCCCTATAGGACGTTTCTTAATAGTTATAAGCCTAGCCCTAATTAAACCTCTAATTATTATTTTAAAATAAGCCTTTATTACTAAAAGTACTTACTAAAACTTCCTCTCTGCTATTCCCTTTTTCCTCCTTAATATAAACTATCCTCTATTACTCTAAACCTTCTATTTTAAAATAACTTTAATTATAATATCTTCTATTAATACTATTATAATATTATATTACTTAACTATATATAAGGACTTTACTACTTAATATATTATAATCTAAGCTAAAGCCTAAGCTACTAGAGTCTAGAAGTATATTAACCTAGATAAATCTAAGGGATTTTTATACCTAGGTAAAACCTTATTAGAAACCTTAACTCTTAATATATATATCGCTAAGTAAAACTAGGATATTAACGCCTAGTACTTATAAGAGAGGAGTACTTATAATTAATACGTCGCTCTACTTAACTAGGAGGCTCTAGAAGAGGTTATTCCTAATATTACACCTAGGATATGAATAATAAATAACCTATAACCCTTTTAGCCTTTAGCCGCCCTAGCTATAATTAATAAGAATACTATAAGTATATAGAAATAATACCTAGATTATTTTTATTTACTTATTATATAAGAGTCTAAGTAAGCTCGCGAGGATTAAGAGTTTAAATAGATTAACTATTTAGTTATAGAGACTATTACTTATAATATTATTATACTTATATATATAAAACTTCTTACTAAAAGGGATGTAACCCTTTATAGCCTTATTATTAATCTTAAATATTATTATACTCCAAGTAAGGCTAGTACCTTTATTATTATTTAAGAGGAGGATATCTAAGTCCTAGAAAAGGTAAATAGGAGTATTAATCCTAATAACTAGATTAAGGACTTTAGGGGTATTAACCTCTGCGCTACCTAGCTTAAGCTCCCTAAAGCGAGTAATACCCTCGCTCTAAAAACTCTTCTTCGAGCAGTAGGTCGTCGCTTCGCACCTACTTAGGCTATCTAGGGGGGTGTGTTATAATACCTCTAGTATTACCAGTTTCCACCGCAGCACATAACTAAAGTTAGCTCCGGAACGACCTTTTTCTAGGGGTTATTCCTCTAACTATAGTTATAAGTAACTACGTTATAGCTACTCTTGTTATAATAGAATAAGCTCTTTAGTAACTATAAATATAGCCCTATAGGACATTTCTTAATAGTTATAGGCTAACGCGGTGATTATAGATATCCTTAAACGGGAATAAGCGGGGACGCTAGTCTCTAACATAAGCTAATATACTAATATATCCAACGACCTCTTATATAAGGATATACTCTACTCGAGATTATAAGGATAAGGCGCTAGGGTCTTTATAATACTAGCTAGTTATATAGACGAGGCTAACCTATTAAATATTCCTATAACTAGTAACTTATCTAGTAGTAAATAGTACCTATATAGGTCGAGCTATTAATAGCTAAGTATTAATTATAACTACTTAGAAGCCGCTCTAACTAGATACTACTAGAAGGGCCCCTATATATTAATAATAAATATATAAGTAGCTTAGATTTATAAATAGCTAAATAATAACCTATGCTTTACTAATCTTTATATTAACTTACTTATAAGGGCTAGCTATATGCTATACTCTATAAGAGTAAGAACTACTAAAGTAATAAGGGGGGAAATAAGAGTTTATCTAAGAAATCCGATATAGCCCTAAGTTACCCTACTAATATAATAGTAATTACTTTCTATATAGCCCTTTTAAATAAGGTTAGGGATAATATAATTAACTTACATAAGGAGTACCTAAATATCTTTATAACCCCCTACTTAGGACCTTATATATTATATATATCTATAGTCCTAGATAACTATAGAGGAATATACCTAATAAATAATAAGTCCCCACTAATCCCCTCCTTAATTAAGTATTATAATAGAGAATAGGTTAATTTTAGAATAGCTTTATATCTAATTATCGCAAAGGGTATATATATTACTAAAAACGCTCTTAATAGCCTAAAAGGTATATATATAGAGGACTTTATACTTTATAATATATAATATATAGAGAACCTTTACATTAATATTATTTCTAAAGCGCTACTTTAAAGATAGGTATTTAGTATTTAGAGTATAACTATATACTTCGCTTTAGAACCTATAAGAATAGTATTATAATTAAGAAACTTATTAGGAAAGTAAACCTTACCTTTTTTAAATATAGACCTTATTCCTTATACTCTATTCCTAAGTAGATCCCCTAAAGCGTTAATATTATTATTAATAATATAAACTACGTGCTTATAATATATAAGTATACCTCTTTTATATTACTACTAGATAGGAGTAATAATATAATACTTTAGTACCTCTAAAGTAGCTACCTTAGCCTTAAAGCTCTTAAGTAGCAAGTATATACTACTTAGGGGTTAAGGATTAAGGGCCTAACGCGCTTATAGTACTAATATTATATAGTTATATATATTAAATGCGAGGGGTTAGACCTGAGTTTATTTAACAAGAGGTCGCCGTAATACTATTTATTTAAGCTAAAGAGGAAAAGGGGAAGTTTTCCTCTCTAGTAGAGGTTTCGCTAGTCTATAGGGAATAACTAGGTAGGCCCCGGGTAGGCCCTAGGTAGCTCCTTATAGCAGCAAACCTAGGCAGAAGCCTAGGTAAGCTTAACCCGGGCGTAGCCCGTAATATTAAATAGGTAATTTTAAGATAAACCTTAGAAGATAAAGTAATATACTCTTACTATAGAATTATATAGGATCTCTTTAATTACCCTAAAGGCGTTAACTAGAACTAGTAGCTCCTTATTATTAAAAATAAATATATTAGTTAGCTCTTCGCTTTTCTATATATTAATAAAACTTATAGTAGTATTATACTCGCTCTATATACCTTTACGTAATAGGTATTTTAATAGAAGAGACTTTCTATTTATAAGATTAGATAAGATATTAAGAAGTTAGTAATCTTACTTATAAGATATATAGGATATAAGAATTCGACCTATATAGAAGGAATAGAGGTTAAAATAACCCCTCTATATATAAAGAAACTAAATAGTAGAGGGGAATAGGCTAATTAGGAAGTTATTACTTAAATAATTAAAATACTCGCTATAGCTAGCTTATTTATATAGCTATAAGCTAAGATAATTTAATAGAAGGCTACTTAATAAGCTATAGTTATAATATTAATAATAGAAGTAGAACTTCTAAGCCTTAAATATATAGCTAAGGAGATTATTACTCTTTAGAGGCTATTTAGGGATATCGCTCTTAAACTTAGTAATATCTAGAGGATTTACTATAATAACTAATGAATAATTCGTCTTATAATAAGCGAAAAGGAATAGATCTTAACTAAGCTATAGTACATTAATATTTTAAATATATAGCTATAATAAGAATATACCTAAGGATTATTTAGTATAATATATATACTAATAAATAATATACTATTATAGGCTACGCCCGGGTTAAGCCTACCTAGGCTTCTGCCTAGGTTTACTACCTTAGGGAGCTACCTAGGGCCTACCTAGGGCTTACTTAGTTATTCCCTATAGACTAGCGAAATCTCTACTAGAGAAGAAAACTTCCCCTTTTCCTCTTTAGCTTAAATAAATAATATTATAATAACCTCTTATTAAATAAACTTAGGTCTAACC
>JAVHLU010002207.1:0-20461 GCA_036785755.1 Colletotrichum ledebouriae
TCCTATTAATTAATATCTATATAGTTAATTTAGTCTAGTAGAGGGATAGATTTATATATAGCCTCTAGTATATTAAATAGGCTAGAGCTTTAATTCGAGAAGGATTACTATTACTACGTTTTAGTAGTATAACCTTAAGTAATAGTATATTATTTACTAACTCTAAGATCCCCTTAGTTAGCTAATATATATCTATAATTACCGCAGAGTTTTATACCTTAACTATTAATAATAATATAGCTCTATAAGATATTGTATTAAGCTAAGAAGACTTTAAGAAAGCACCTTTCTTCTCTTTATACCCTCCTACTCCTTTACTTATAGATAGTAATATAATAAACTTTATAAATACTAACAACGTTATACTATCTCCTATAGTAGATATTCCTTAACCTATTTATAAATTATTAGTATTATCTAGGTCTGCTTTATTTAAAATACTAGGTAATAAGCTTAAATACCTTAGATATTAGCTTTAGTTATAAGTCTTATAAATACTAAGTTATAATATAACTATTAAGCTATACCTAAGAACTATACTTATAGATATACTATTATATTCTAAGAGGCCTAGTCCTTTAAATAAGTATAATTATAGCTATATAGACTATATCTAGTAGAGAGTTAACTAATAGGATTAGATTAAGTAGAATATACCTAAGGGAGCGTACTATTATAACTTCTTATGCTTAATATAATAAGGCGAGTAGTTCTAGTTATACTAAGGATTAGAGTAGGATAAGGAGTATAATAAAGAAGAAGAGGTAATAAAGCTATTATTAAGATATAACTTATAGTAAAAGATAGTTAAACCTAAGAGACCTTCTTAATAATAAGATCGCTTGCTTAGAAGACGTTATTAATAAATTAGATCTATAAATAGAGTTTATTTACTATTTATATAACGTAGTTTTATTTATCTTTTAAGACTCTCTTTTATAATATTATAAAGAGTCTTAAGGGGATAATTAGAATAGAATAAGATAGACTTAGCTATATAACTTTTAGAAAGCTGCCTTAATATATAGACCTATTATAGGAAAACTATAGAGTAGAGCGTAGAGGAGAGGAGTATAGCAAACTTTAGTATTAGACATATATATTATTATAATTAGTATCTTAATAATCCTATACCTTATTTTTTAATATTTCCTTAGCGAATTAGCACCCGATTTAGATTATCTCTTTTAATTAGATCTGCGAATTATTTTATATATCTTTTAAGCCTACTCTTAATATTCTAACCCGTTTATAGGTAGAGCTATATTGTTTATTATCTTTCTAGTTCCTATCGGTTCTAGCCCTTTCTAATAGTATTACTAACTAGACTTGTTCTATATATAGCGTATTCTTACTAATAGAAGGTCTCTCCTTAGAGCTAGCTATAGCTAGCGCTCCCTAGTATAATTAAAGCTATAGGACCTTTTAAAATTTACTTGATTTATTAAATTTATATTATATTATTTTTATTACTTAAAAAGTTTACAATTACTTGCTTTATCTTTCTATTTAAAAGATATTAATAGGGAGCGCTAGCTATAGCTAGCTCTAAGGAGAACACTTCTATTAGTAAGGTTACGCTATATATATAATACGTCTAGTTATTAATACTATATATTCTATTCTCTATACTAGGGAGCGCTAGCTATTAGCTCTTCTAATAGGATCTTAACTATAATATCTAGTATTTAATATATTTAAATAATATAGTAGTCTCCTTTTGATATATAGCTTTCTATATACCTCCTGCTCTTATTAAACGTATATACTATAATAGAGATAATAAGGGATAAGAGGTAAGTATATTATAAGCTAAACTAAGGAGTAGCTATATATTTTTATAGCTTATATGTTACTTAAAATCTATAGGTTTTTCAAAAAGAGGATAAATACAGAGATCCTTCAAAGCTTAAAGGTAGTCCTTAATAACTACCTTATACTATACTTTAAAGCTTTATTTACTAAGTCTAGTTATAGCTAACTCTATCTAACCTTAATAAGCCCTTAAATATACTAATAAATACCCGTTCTTACTAGCTACTAGCTCCTGCTCTTATTAGAGGTACATATATTAATAGAGATAATAAGGGATAGGAGGTAAGGATACTATAAGCTGTACTAACTAGTAGGCTTTTATCTTTATAGCTTATATATTACTTAGAATTTATAGGTATTTTATAAGGAGGTAATATTAGTAAGCTATATCTACTTAAGCTATATATCTCTAGAGATAACCTTACGCTCTAACTTAATAATAAGGGCTAGCTTATATATTACTTAGAATCTATAAGTACTTTATAACAGGATAAGTAATTAGGTCCTAGAAAGCTTAAAAGTAGTTCTTAATAATAAGGGTTTAATATTATATTCTAAGGTTTTATCTACTTAATCTAGGTATAACTAACTTTATTTAATAATATTAAGGGTATAAATATACGAGTAAGTATTTATTATATACTTAGAAAAAGAGACTTTCTTATTAGAATATATAATAGGGATAACTACTAGATAAGTTAATAGTATAGTAATCTCTTTATATAATACTCTCTTCTTAATATATAATTCTTTATGTATCTCCTACTCTTATTAGAGCTATATATACTAAGAGAGATAAAGAGGGATAGGAGATAAGTATATTATAAGCTATACTAATTAGTAGCCTTTTATTTTTATAGCTTATAAATTATTTAAAATCTATAGGTACCTTATAAAGAGGTAATATTAATAAGCTATATCTACTTAAGCTATATATCTCTAGAGATAGCTTTAAGCTCTAAGTTAATAATAAGAGCTAGCTTATATATTACTTAAAATCTATAGGTACCTTATATAGAAAATAAATAAGTAGGTTCTAGAAAGCTTAAAAGTAATCCTTAATAATTTAAGCCTCGCGCTATATTCTAAGGCTTTATTTACTAAGTCTAGTTATAGCTAAATCTATTTAATAGTAATAAGGGTATAAATATATTAATAAGTATTTATTATTTACTTAAAGAAATAGACTTTCTTAGTAGGATATATAGTAGGGGTAATTACCAAATAAGCGAGTAATATAGTAGTCTCCTTATATAACACTCTCTTCTTAATATATAGTTCTTTATATACCTCCTGCTCTTATTAGAGCTATATATACTAGGAGAGATAAAGAGAGGTAGGAGATAAATATACTATAAGCTATAGTAATTAGTAGCTTTTCATTTTTATAGCTTATATATTACTTAGAATCTATAGGTACTTTCTAAAGAAGATAAGTAGGTAGGTCCTAGAAAGCGTAAAAGTAGTCTTTAATAATAAGGGCTTTATATTATATTCTAAGGTTTTATTTACTAGGTCTAGTTATAGCTAACTCTATTTAATAGTAATCAGAGTATAAGTATACTAATAAGTACTTATTATATACCTAAAGAAATAAACTTTCTTATTAGGATATATAATAGGGATAATTACTATATAAGTAAATAATATAATAATCTCCTTACATAATACTCTCTTCTTAACATATAGTTTTATATATACCTCTTACTCCTATTAGAGCTATATATACTAAGAGAGATAATAAAGAATAGAAAGTAAGTATATTATAAGCTATACTAAGGAGTAGCTATTTATTTTTATAGCTTATATATTATTTAAAATCTATAGGTATTTTATAAAGAAGATAAATAAGGAGATCTTTTAAAGCTTAAAGTTAGTCCTTAATAACTACCTTACTAAAGGTAATCCTTAATACCTACTTTATATTATATTTTAAAGTTTCATCTACTAAGTCTAGTTATAGCTAACTCTATCTAACCTTAATTAACGTATAAATATATTAATAAGTGCCTATTCGTACTAACTACTAGCTAGAGCTTTATAATATATATAGGGGCCACTAATAAAGAGCTAATAAGAGCTAATAAGAATAATATAAACGAAACTAAGCTATATAGACCTATATTTATATAGACTTAGGATAAATTAGCTTAGTCTTTTAAAAGACTAATTAGATTTAAGCTTTTAATATATAGGGGTTTAAAAGTAATAAGAGAGCTTTTTTCTTAGGTAGGCCTAGCTTCCTAAAAGGTAAAGATTAACCTTCCTAATAGAAGGCATAATAATAACTTTATTTCACTACTTAAAAGATTTTATTACTTTGATTATGTAATATTAACTTTAATATTTATAGACTTATAAATATTATATTCTTTTCTTAATTAAGTAATATAGATATTAGATCTTCTTCCAAGGGGAAGTAATTTAAAGAGAGATTTATAGGAGCTGAAGTTCTAGCACGCCTGCCGAGCGCAAGAGATCAATAGTCTCCCCGTTAGTAACTACAATATCACCCGTTTTCTTCGCTATTCGATCCGCATATAGTAGTCTATATCTAGCGATCCTTAAGTGATTAAGTTCGTAGTTACGCTGCAGCCCCTTTGCAAAAGGACTATAATAAATTCACCTAATTTGCGGGCATAATTCGGGAAATACTATGCGGGCATTTTGACTTATGCCCTCTAGGGGTGGCTTAAAAGCGCTTTTAACTCAAAAAGCGTATAGCTTCGCTTAATACGTAAACAACAGCAAACAGCGTGCAAAGCAGCGCTATACCTAATCAGGTAGGCGGTAAGCTACTATTACTATTAAATTTCTTATATTTCTAAAACTTTAACTATAAAACTCCTATATTATTAAGTTAGTAAGAATAGCCTAATAATACTAAAATACTACGCCTACTACTTAATGTATTAGTTATAAGGTAATTTGCCCTTCTATTATATAATCCTATTATTAATAAATATCTATAGTATTGCTATAAGTTCTATAAATAGGAATAGACCTGGGGGATCTCACGCTTTAAATCCTACCTTAAAACCTACTAGGGATATTTTAACTACTAATAATCCCTTACCCTATCGATCCTTACCTATATATACTTATAACTATATTACTTAAAAAAGGAGGAGCTTAAATATATTATTATAGTTACTATTTTACTAATAGTTATAACCTTAACTTATTTAAATCTAATAAGATAAGCGAGTATCTTTTATTACTTAATCCTATTAATAAGGTTATTATACCCTCTTAAAAAGTCCCCTATAACTACTTCCTACTTACTATTTATAGTAACTATATTATATATATAAAGAAGGTTCTCAATACCTAGCCCTACTTTAATATAATATTTAATAGGTCTAATAATATTATAAATAACTATATAATAAATCTCTCTATTTAACTACCTAATAGGGTTACTTTCTATCAAAAGACTTTTAATGTAAGATTATAACTTTATAATATAATAAGTACTATTAACTTTATTATCCCTTATATCTATAACCTTATAACTACCTCTATAATTAGAGACCTCTCCTAAGTAAATATATTTACTACTAATATAAATATAATAATATAGAAGACCTACTAAGCCCTTATAGCGCGTACTAACCTCTCTCATACTTTCTATATACTCTATAATACCTATAGTCTCTAACTTCTTATTAAAGATATTCTTAAGCTTCTATAGTAAGTAGCTATTATGTAATAAGTACTCCGCCTTATTTATATCTTTAAGAAGTTAAATTTATAGCGCGCCTACCTTTAAGAAGCTTAAGTTATTAATAAAAAGAAAGCTATCCTCATATTAGTTATTACTCGCTAGGGAAGCTAGGTATAAGCCTTACAGTTAATACTTAATTTAAAAGCTACTTTCTATTACTTCTTCCTCTACTCTCTTATTATTAACCCTCCTACCTTATAAATTACTCCTATTTATAAGATTATATTAATGATAATAGATCCCGGGTTTTAGTATAATATTAAGATCTTTCTATAGATTATTAAACCTATCTTAAGTACTTAGTTCCTCTCTAAGGGTAACTATAGCTAAATTAATAAAGTTATTCCGTACTAGTAAGCTATTTAAGCTAACTAGGTTATAAAGTAGTAATCTTATTCTTACTTAGATATACCCTTCTTAGAACTCTTTACTATCCTCTAATACTATAAGCTTAAGTAAATCTCTATAATAAATTAGGTAGTATATATATTTACCCTATTAATAGTTATAAATAGTATTTATTTATATCATTACTAATAGTATAGTATAAAGGGCTTCCTTAAATCTCACGCTAAAATACCTATAGAGAGAGTTACTCTTATAGAGGAGTTTTTATAATTCTAAGGTTATAATACCTACCCTATTTATAATATAATAATAAACTTCTAGAACCTATAATTAAAACCCTAGTTAGCTTAGGTATTAATAAAATTAGAGGGATCTAAGCTTACCTCTATTACCCCTTAAGCTCTTAGCTATATTACTAACTTAGTCCCTTTAGAGAGGTTATTCTCCGCTTAGAACTTTATTTATAATAATATATATAACTAACTAATACCTAATATAGCTAATAAGTAGATATTTATTTATATAAATGAGAGGGTATTATAATATACTAAATTACTACTTAATAGTACTAATTAGAAGAGAGTAAGCGAGGAAGACTTATTATATATAGAAATCGAGCTTTTTAATAATATAGAGCTTAAGGTAAGTTATTTAGCTAAAGAGGATTATATATTAAATAATTAGGAGTTACTATAGGTACTCTATATAAAAATAAATCTCTACTTATTATACCCCCTTGCTTTAAATAATTAGAAGTGGGCGCCCTGCTTGCGTTGAATGAAAAAAGCGACCTGCTTGCTTTGCTAGGAGCTACCCCTAATGCCCTCTACTAGTTAAGGAAAATAATATAGGAACCCTATACGTTCCTGCTCGGATTAGTCGGTTGTATCTGGATTCAAACGGCGAAGTCAAAAACGTACTAGTCAAAGTAAGTAAAAGATATAAATATATAGTTTGCCTCGGTTACACCATTGATGTCTAAATACTTGGGCAGAACGGAAGGTCTCTCGAGCCAAGCGTCAAGAAATTTCACCAGCCTATTAGCTCGCAAACGGAACGTAGTAGCTCCTTGTTCATAATCAGCACTTTTGAGAGGAAGAATCGGAGAACATTGCTGACCAGACCATTCTATTGTCTCTGCTATCGTGGCAAAAGATTATTGGGTCTGAACACTCTTCGAGTTCTTCGGAAGTCGTGAAGCAATCTGTAAGACTGTGCTGAGATTCTGTCTGGGCCTGGCCGGTGCATGGGAATCGTCCGTACATTTATGCGCAATGCATTCCGCGGTGGGGGTACAAGGTTACACAAACTGCATGCCCCAGTTCAATGCCACACTTAGCCCGGGTTCGGCGTTTACCCCTCTCCGCGAAGCAGTCGGAATCAACGGCATTGATTCGGCCTTATTTAGAGCAGAGGGAACGTTAAAAAGAAAAGGAAGATACAAGGGACAACTGGGAAATAATGCATATCTTGAGCTACTCATTTCACAACGGGTAATTACATACATGGAATCCGAAACGCCAGGACATCACGACCAGCTACAGGGAAGATTGCGCTTCGGCCTGCCGTGGTTTTGAGGAACTTGTTCAGCGCAACCAACGCCCTGAGTTATGTTCTCTTCCAACACTGTGAATATCATTATTTCAAAATTAGGTTGCATCAGATGCTAATGATTTCAGATGCTAACCATCGACAACTACGCATCACTATTGAAAGAAAATGCTCTGTTGTAAGGTAAACCGTGAACACCAACGACCGAAACTGTGAGATTGCGATGTCACGATCCAATCACAACTGGAGAGCTCCATTGTGGCCATCCAATTAGAAAAGGCAGATTCAATTGGTATGATCAAGCCCAAGGATCATCAGCTACATGGAATAGCGGTATTCATGTCAATAATCTGGCCAATTAGCCTATCTCGCCAACGGATCACATATCCGTAAAACGGATTACCAACACCATTCGTAGTTGCATAAACACCAAGAACTCCGCCCGTTCCATCTCCATCTCCACGAGTCCAGAGAGCAGTGCCGTACTATATGCCCCAATCCTGATTTCTGTGCGATGATAATCTGCGGCATCTCATCAAAGAAAGTTTCCGGACAAATGGTCAAGCCTGGGATTGGGTGCCAAGCGGCGTCAGATCAAGCAAGATCGTTGAAGAGGTCCTTTGTGTCGTGAAAAAGATGAACTTCGGACTTCCTAGCTCTGCGCTTGCTCAAGTCGAAATTAGGTAAAATGTGCCGTTGTGAAAGCGAAGCGTGCTGCCCAACATGCCCCGGCCGTTATCTTGGGTACCACTTCATATTACTGGAAAGTAAGAAAATCTATTGACGGCATTGCTGACCAGTCTCCAGTTGACAAAATCGCTGCTTGCGTATACAGGATTAGAAGGGATTGCCATGAAGGTAGAAGTTATACAGCACAGCGTTTTGTGCCATTCCGTATCGAACGCAGCTAGAATCCAAATGCCATCCCGATAGTACCGAGTTGAGATACGATGTATTTGAAGAGAAAACTGTGATTTCTATTAGCATCAAATCCAAAGAAAAACCATAACGGATGCGAATTTCACCTGAGTTCTCTCCGGACCCGGGGTTGCTTTGTGTTCAAGGCTTGGGAAAGTACATCAAAGCCGGATCCTTGACCCAGCTTCGGCGATGAGTAGCCATTACATATGACTCAGCTTCGTTTACGTTGCATCGTGGAAACTCTCTTCGACGTGAAGATTAGAATGAACCTACCGACCCGAAGAGGACGGGGCCGAAGCGAGCCGAAGTAGGGTTGAGGTGATTCGCGTAAAAGTAAGATTATCTTGGAGAAGGCTTGGTGGTACAAGAGACTGTCAGGCATTCAACGACGGTTCTTACTACATATGAATTCTCTAAACTTTTTAACAAGAGATAATTCATCACAAATAACTCGCGTCGACCCACCATTCCTTCTCAAATCCGTCACCCAGCAGAGTCGTCGCGCTGATGGGCTTGTCGAGCATCGAGCTGAACTTGGCCCTGGGACCAGCAGCTCCGGGTCCCGTGTTGTTGAATTCTTTGTAGAAAACATGGGCGGTAGTCTGCTGACTGTCCCATATCGACCATCCTGCCGGCGCGACAACATCGCCGAGCTCGCTGTTCTGGAAGACGACTCGTGAAAACGGCTTCCACGGGCGGCCCAGGAAGTTTGATCCGGCTCCACTGGTACCGTTGACTTTGGCTTTGTTGAAAACGTAGAAGGAGGGGTTGTTGGCCGCGTCACGGCCGTTGGCAGTGATGGAGCCCTTGCCGACCGTCTCAATGTCGCAGGTATCGAACAACACAGTAGCTTTGAGGCCGAAGACGAAGTCGACGGCGCCGCTGAGCAAGGACTTGGCATAGATTTGACGACCCACGTTGGCGTAGATTGTGTCCTGGTAGCCGGTCAACTTGCAGCCGTAGACGCCCAGGTTGGTCTTCTGCGCGCTGACGGCAAGGGCTTGGCCGTTTTCGAGAGCTCGGCCGAAGGTGTTGGCGATGTTTAGGTTGTAGATTTTGAGATTCTCCGACCAGATGCGCAGGGTGGCTGTCTTGTCGTCATTGGTGAGAGCGGCATTCTGGCGAGAGAGGTTGTTGGTAAGAGTAGCCTGGTTGGCGTGGTATGAGCGAGTGTCGCAGGTGTAGCCCTGAATGGTGATGGGGCCCGCGTGCTTCGGAATGTAGACCTGTTCCTTGTAGATGCCGGGAAACACGAAGACTGTCTGCTCTTCTGTCGTGTGCTTCAGAGCCGCAATGGCCTGTTTGACAGAGGTGAAGCTCCCGGGTTCCTTTCCTGAAGCGTCGACAACCACGGCGTTCGTGGGAGGGCGAACCTTTGCAAACTGGCCGCCACATTCGCGAGCATCGGCTCCGTCGACGCTGAGTCCAACTTCAAGAGGGACGGCAGCTGCTAGAGCAGCGAAAGCTAGACATTGCACCATTGCAACCATTTTGAACGAGTGCGAAGGAAACCTCCTGAACGAGTGTGAAGGACAATTTGACGATAATGAGCACTTCATCATCAGATAAACCCTTGCGTGACGCCGGCCGGGTATTTATTAATAATGCCGCACTTCTATCTCGTCCGTCTCGCCGATGCGGTCCTGCCTGGTTCATCTGAATGTTATGGTAGCATTCAATTACAGACCTGGGGCCCACGGCATCTGAGCAGCAGGGACAGGGTTCCAACTGCAGAGTGCAGAAACTAGTATAGCAAACGGAGTAGGAGAGCGTCCATACTGTTACGACCGCAAGCAGCGCCGCATTGCAGTAGGCGGGCTGCGCGCGGCGTAATATTGGGCTGTATACGGGTTAGAGGCGTGGTATATAGCGCGAGGGCTAAATAATATATAGAAGTATCTAATAGGGGCGCGGGGCGTACTATAAGATAGAGAGGTAATAAAGCCTTAAGACTAAGCTATTATAGATCTTTAGTATAAAATTATAGAGCTATGGTTAGCTTAATAGAAGAAGCTTAAAACGTATAAGACGCTCTAGTTATAGCTATAAGAAGTATATAAAATAACCCTAATACTACTTATAGTTAGTAATAATAATAGAGATACTTTATCTCGAATACTACTACCACTACTAATAAGTACTCTAATAGGCCTAATTTACTTATACCTTAGAGCATAGGAGGAACTAAGCTAGCTAAATATTATAATAATAAATACCCTACTACTAACTAGGGTACTAATTACTATACTAGGGAGCGCTAGCCATAGCTAGCTCTAAGGAGAACACTTCTATTAGCAAGGTTATACTATAAGTAGAATAAATCTAATTAGTAATATTATATATTCTATTCTCTATACTAGGGAGCGCTAGCTATTAGCTCTTCTAATAGGATATTAACTATAATATCTAATATTTAATATAAATAAATAGTATAGTAATCTCCTCTTAATATATTATTTTTTATATACATCCTGCTCTTATTAGAGATATATATATTAATAGAGATAATAAGGGATAAGAGGTAAGTATTTTATAAGCTATACTAAGGAGTAGGTATTTGTTTTTATAGTTTATATATTATATAAAGTCTATAGGTATTTTATAAAAAAGATAAATAAGGAGATCTTTTAAAAATTAAAAGTAGTTTTTAATAACTACTTTATATTATATTTTAAAGTTTTATTTACTAAGTCTAGTTATAACTGACTCTATTTAACCTTAATAAAAATATAAAGATACTAGTAAGTACCTATTCTTACTAGCTACTAGCTCCTATACGTATTAGAGGTATATATACTAATAGAGATAATAAAGGATAGGAGTTAAGTATATTATAAGCTATATTAATAAGTAGCTTTTTATTTTTTATAGCTTATATATTACTTAGAATCTATAGGGACTTTATAGAGACGTAATACTAATAAGCTACACTTAAAGAAATAGACTTTCTTATTAGGATTTATAATAAGGATAATTACTAAATAAGTAAATAATATAATAATCTCATTATATAATACTCTCTTCTTAATATATAGTCTTGTATATACCTCCTGCTCTTACTAGAGCTATATATATTAAGAGAGATAATAAAAGGTAGAAGGTAAGTATATTATCAATTATACTGAGGAGTAGCTATGTATTGTTATAGCGTATTTATTACTTAAAATCTATAGGTATTTTATAAAGAAGATAAGTAAGTAGATTTTTTGAAAATTAAAAGTAATTCTTAATAACTATATTACTAAAGCTAGTTCTTAATAGCCACCTTATATTTATATTTTAAAGTTTTATTTACTAGGTTTAGTTATAGCTAACTCTATCTAACCTTAAAATAAAGGTATAAATATACTAATAAGTACTTATTCCTACTAGCTACTAGCTAGAGCCTTATTATATATATAGGGCTTACTAATAAAGAGCTAACCAGGGCTAATAAGGGCTAATAAGAGTAATATAAACTAAACTAAGCTATATAGACCTATATTTATCTAGAGTTAGGATAAATTAGCTTAACCTTTTAAAAGACTAATTAGATTTAAGCTTCTAATATCTAGGGGTTTAATAGAAATAAGGGAGTTCTTTTTCTTAGGTAGGCCTAGCTTCCTAAAAGGTAAGGATTAACCTTCCTAATAGAGGGCATTTAGGAGTGGCAATTTATTTTCATAGCTTATATATTACTTAAAATCTATAAGTACCTTATAAGGAAGATAAGTAAGGAGATCCTTTAAAGCTTAAAGGTAGTCCTTAATAACTATATTATACTATATTCTTAAGTTTTATTTACTAACTTAGGTTAGCTAACTCTATCTAACCTTAATAAGGGTATAAATATATTAATAAGTACCTATTCATACCAACTACTAGGTCCTACTCTCATTAGAGGTATATATACTAATAGAGATAATAAGGGATAGGAGATAAGTATACTATAGGCTATACTAAGGAGTAGCTATTTATTCTTATAGCTTATATACTACTTAAAGTCTATAGGTATTAATACCGAACGCGCTTAGCGTAGTTATCCCGCCTAAGGGCGCTTAACGCGACTAACGCGCCAAATATACCTAAACGTAATAAACCTTCTTAAAGGGGTTTATTACCTTTAAGGAGAAAACCTTCTAAAATTATAGAACTTTTCCCTATATTCTTTACCTAATATATAAACTATATTAATTAGTAGCACGACCTCAATAATTAGCTATATCCCCTTATAACTAAGGATATCCCTTATAATTAAAGAAGGTACTTAACTACATAGATAGCTAACCCTATTAAGTTTATATAAAGTAATATCTTAGTAGTTAATACTTATAGGTATTATATATCATTAAAAGCCTCTAAACTCCCCCTTTCTCTTAACTAGGAAATATTAATAGGAGATATTAACTCTTTACCTTTTCCCTTAACTAGGAAATATTAATAAGAAATATTAACCCTTTACTATTTCCCTTAACTAGGAGATATCCCTAAGAGATATTAAACCTTACTAATAATAATACCTTATAAGTTACTTTCTAATTATAAGGTTAAAGAAGGTCTTAAGTCTAACCTCCTAAAGCCTATTACCTATTTAATTATTATAAACTTTATAATAATACTTAAGTAATACCCTAATAAGTTCTATATATTACTTATTTAAACTACATATACCCTCCTTAGATTAGTTATAAAAGTAAATATTATAGCTATTACTTACGAGAATTTTAAGTAATATTCAAGTAGCTACTATAAATATATTTAAACGTTATTGTTATATAGGGAAGTATATAAGACTACTTAATATATTTAAAATAAGGTCCTAAGGGTATAAATAATAAACCTATAATTATTTACTAATATTATTAAATAGTAATATTACCTTAACCTCCCTTATTATAATTAATATTTTAAGATAGAGATTAAATAAAGCTAGATATTAGATTTAATACTCCCTTTTAAAGAGGATATAGAGAGAGGAGGCTATAAAACCTTAAGAGCTAAAACTATAAATAATCTAGATATCCTAAAACTCATATCTAAACTTAATATAATAATAATTCCTAAAGCTTTCTTAATACTCCTATTAACTCTAGAGGAATATTATAAGTTCAAATAAAGTTTTATCAATACTTTATAACCTTACTTCTTAAACTTATATTAAAAGATATTATTATTATATTAATACTAGAGCTAAGCTTAAATATATTTTATATATTATTTAGGAAAAATAAAGATATATTAAGCGCTTATTCCTAACTTAAAGAAAGGGATAAAGTAGCCTTTTTATACCTAAGCTAAATAACTTATAGAATTACCTAAGTATTTATAACTAGGGTAAGTATTATTATAAGATAAGCCCTTAGGACTCTAAAGATAGATTATGAAACCTTAATAAAAGTAAAAGATATAAATAGGATATAAAGATTTAAGAGGATACTTCTCTACTACTACTACTACTTATACTACCTAGAGACCCTAGTAATAGAGGTAATAATAATAACCCTAAAAGCTAAAATAATAGAGGAGGTAGCCCTAGCTATAATAATAATAATAATTAAAGCGATTAATACCCTTAACTATTAGCTAGACTAAGAGATATTATTAAACCTTTATCTAACCCTAATAGGTTCTTAGTTAGCTATAACTTTATTATATTCCTTCTCTCTATAAATAAAGAAGGGGTAGTATAAGTAATAGCTAGTATACTAATTACTAAGCCTAGGCGTAATACTCCGTACTTTAAGACTAATATAAGTAGGTTATTTAATTTGCTTTTATATAATGACGAAGTTAATAATATATATATTAATAATAGTTTAAAAACTATCTACTAGAATATATACTATTCTATTAATATTATTAATAGCTATATTAAGTTAGATAATAGGAACCTAGCTATAGCTACCCTTAACCTATATTAAACTTATTAAGATATACCTCGGACTAGTATTATACTAACCTAATATTAAATAAGAAGGTAGAACTTAAGGACCCTAATGATAGGTTAGACTATTAGAATGAGTTATTACTTAAATATTTTTCTTTACTATATAAAATTATTAAAATACGTTTAATAAAGGAGAGGTATACTCTATGTAATATATATAATCGATATAATACTCGATATAATATTCGATATTAAATTACTAAGGTTACTTAACTTTATAAGGATACTAAAGAGAGCGAATCTAAGGTATTAACTATTATATATTATTAAATAGATATAAAACTAGTTATTAGTATTCCTTAGCTAACTAATAAAATAAACCGCGATAAGTTTATTATAAGCATATAGAAAATAGTCCCTAGCTAGTATGAAATAATTACTAAAGGATCCTAGCGAGTATTAATCTAACTATTTATTAAAGTAACTCGTATAGGGACTACTTTAATATAATTATTACTAAAAGAAACCTTAAAAATAAGCTATACTATTACTACTTATTACCTATATTATATAAACCTAAAAGAGACTACATCTAGTTCATTATTATTAAGAACTATAAAGCAAGCTACTCATATTATTATTAAACCCTTATTAAGTTCCTCTTATAAGGAGATTCGGGTTAATTAATAATAAAGGTCTAAATACTAACGCGACTAGCCTAGTTAATACGTTTAATATCCCTAACTACCTAGTTACCTTTTAATATAAATATTAAAGAGAACTAGCTATAAGTAAATAGAAGAGGAAGTGTATACTTTATTAAATAAGGGTAACTTTAATTATATCTAGTATAATAAAGCTAGTAAGGATTCGGATTTATATAAAGAAGATTTAGTTATTAGTATTAATAATAAGGATAACTAAGAGTAATAAGAAGATAATCCTAAGTATATTAACCTAGTTACTTAATCTACTTATTACTATAAATACCCTCTAGGGTATATCCCTAGATATAAGGATAAGTACCTTATTTTTAATATTAATTTATTTTAAAATTCGCTCCTTAAGGATCCTAGAATCTACTCTTATAAAATATACCTTTGTAATACTAAGTTATATACTAACCTTAAGGGTATCTTCTTATGTTAGACCCTCCTATTCCCTCAGCTAAATATAATACTTATGAGTCCTATTAAGCCGTAGCGATATATAGTTATATATTTATACTATTATATATACGCTAAGATTATTATCTAAGGCTATTATAATAGACTACTAATTATAATCCATATTAATACTAGCGCTAACTACTTAGTTATAAGCAAAGCCTACTTATAATAATTCTATACCCTCTTATAAGAACCTAAGGTATTTAAGCTCTAAGGCGTTAGAAGCCTTAAGACTATTACTTAGATAACCTTCTTAACTCTTATATAAGGATAATAACCTAATAGGTAGATAATAACTACTAAGCTCTATATAGGTATATAGCTTATCCCGTATTTAGACGCTAGTCTACTTATAAGACAAGACTTTAATATACCTAACAGGCTTAATACCTTAAACTTAGAATAATATATCTAGATCGTCTTATATAATAATATTTAGATTCCTTTATAGATCTATTTAAAGGTCCCTTTAAAGGTTTATAATATATATACTACTAGAAGTATAACTATTACATTATATAATTATTTATCTATCTAAATTAATATACTATTAGTAAAATAGAGTCCCTTCTATTTAGCCTAAAGTATAAAAGGTATATATATATATAAGTAATTTGCTATTTATTCCTATTATTAATAACGCTCCTTATCTATTAAAGATTAAATAAGGTATTAAACTTAGAACCTCATTACCCTTTAAGTCTAATACATACCTTAAGCTAAAGACTCGTAATTAACTATAAGTAGCCTTTTTAATACTATTATATAAGGATCCTATATATTATACTATTTTTAATCTTTTAGATTATAATCTTAGTATACTTATTTAGCTATTAGACCTATTAGTTAATAAATAAGTAGAAATCTATAACCTAACTAATAAGGAAGCGCTTATAAACTAAGGTATAATAAAAGATAATCTAATACTAAATTAGAGAGATATCTATAAGGGGAATATTAACCTAAATAATAAGATAGGTATAACTAAGCTAAAAGGCTTACTAGTAGTTATTACTAAAGAGGGTATATATATTTATAACTAAGACGCTAAAGCTATTTAGCGCCCTAAAGAGGTTATATTATATTACCCTATTATTTAGAAGGATTAAGGACTAATTAACCTTCTAAAAGATCAATACCTTAAGGTTAAACTTATTAAAAGATAATAAAATATAAATATTTAATAATAACCTTGCCCTATTAGTAAAGAGGATAAAAAACCTATTAATAAAGCCTTAGATAAGCTTTATACTTAAAGCTATATAGAATAGGGTAACTCTAGACCTATACTATTTAGAGCCTTAGTATTCGTAATATAGCAAATTATAAATAGTAAGCGTAAAGGTTAAATAGTCATAGACCTATATGCTCTGAATAAGGCTACGATCCCTAATATATACCCTATATTACTATAATAAAATCTTATTAAATGCCTTTATAATAAACTTTAGATTACTATAGTTAATACTTAATCCTTCTTTTATTAATTCCTTATTAAGAAGGAATATTAAGATCGATTTATTATAGTTAGCTATTATAGATAAGAATGCTTAAAAGTAGTACTTATAGGATTCTATGATTCGCTTATTTATACTTAATATACTATAAATGAACTCTTATAACTATGTAAGGAATATACCTATATATTTATTAATAATATTATTATTACCTCAAAGGACCTTAAGACTTACCTTAAGTACCTTAATATAATCTTTAAACTCTTTACTAATATTAGACTCTTGCTTTTTATAAAGAAGTTGTTTATTAAATACCCTTCTTTTAAGCTACTTGGCTTTACTATTAATATATTTAAACTATTAAATATATAAGACTATATTAATACTTATCATAGCGCTGGGTTAGACCTCCCTGAATTTCGGGTCACGTGACTTGCAGGTCACGTGATTACTAAGCGACTCTTTAGCCTTCCGGGCTATACTAGCCTATAGTTAGACTTTTTCCCTTCTTTAATATAGAATCTACTTAATATAGCGTAATTAAAGCGTGCTAACCTTCGCCTACTAACTATTTATAATACTATTCTATATTTATCTATTAATTCTCTAGAGATAGAAGTATAATATCTTAATTAACTATTACCCTCACCCTATTAATTAACTAACGCGAGTATAATACCTAACCGAGGGCTAAGCTAACTAATCTATACTAACTAACCGACCTAAGATTAATTAATACTCCCCCTCTACTTTATTACTCATATACTAAATAAGTTATAACTAGCTAGCTATAGTTATAAGGCTATAACTGCGCTTATACTTAATACTAGAAGGCTCCTAGAGCCTTATATTAAAGCTCTTTAACGCTGCTATACTACGCTACCTAACTATAATACTCCCCTATACGAGGACCTAAAGGTTTTTAACCTAAATAAACCTAAATATAAATAGCCTATTAAAGGCCTATTTATAGACCTTAATATAGAGGGATACGAGAGTCTAGCCTAGAGTGCTATTACTAAGTTATAGAAGTCCCCCGACCTCCTTATTATTAACTATAATTACCTAGGTAAAGGCTAGAAGATTACCCTTACTCTTAATAATATAATATAGCTATTTTAAAATAACCCTAACTTAACCCTTACCTAGATTTAAGACTAGCTTATAAAGAGAGCTACTTAAGGTACTAAGTCTTAAGCCTTATATACTAGATATATTACTATAAGCGATAACCTTCGCACGCTATATAATACTACCCTATATCTAAAATATAAGAATTAAGAGCTCTAGGAGCGCTTAGGCGATACCTATAATACTAGTAATAACGCTAAGTAGTTTATTATACTTAAGCGCTATTAAGAAGAGCGTAACTAAGCCTAATATAACATAGCTACTATTACTAAGGAGCGGGATACGGTAAGGGATACTAATAAAGCTTTACTTTAGCGTTTTAAATATAATATAACTATTATACCTCCCCCTATAAACGCTCCCCCTAGTAACTATAACGCCGCGCTCTAGGCGATCCTTAACTAAATAATATACCTTAAGAATTAGGTCTATTCTAACTCGCCCTTATTAACTATTAGTAGTAATAGCACCTAATCTATTAAGATACCTAAAGTCCCTATCTTTATAAGTACTAAGGGTACTAACCCTAAGTATCTAAAGTTTAATACCTAGCTCTTTTATATTAAGATATATCTTAATAATAGAGAGTGTTATAATAAGTCCTAATACTTTAAGTATATACTCTCACGTCTTAGGGGAATTACTTATAATATCTTATCCCCCCTACTTAAAGGGGACTTACCTTAAATTACTATAGTAGAGCAGCTTATTAAAGAGCTAAAAAGTATCTTTATTGACCTAGTTTAGTATAATAAGGCTTAGATAAAGCTTAACGCTCTTACTATCTTATTTAAAGATATCTAAATTAAATAAGCTATTTTTACTAAGCTTACTTATAAAGCTAAACTCCTAGAGTCCTAGTAGCGCTAGAAGTTCTATAAGAAGCTACTTACCTCCCTCTAGAATTAGTACTCTATTTATTATATAAATAGCGCCCTTAACGTCTAGGATTATATTACTTAGGTCTATATTATAACTTATATTATATCCCCTTCTAATACCCGCTTAGCTAACCAAACTACTACGCGAGGCCCTACTTTAGTAGCCTGCGCTAAACCCTCTAGCGGAGGAAACCCCTATACTTAAGCCTATACTAACTAGGGTTAAATCCCTAAGGCCTTATATAAGAAGCTCTATAACTAGGGCGCCTGCTTTACCTATAGTAATACTAGCTATATCTCATAGGATTACCCCTATAAGAGGGCTAGAGCTATTATAAGCGTTACTAAGCCTACTAAAGCTACTAATAGTAACCTAGAGCTAGTAGAAAACTAAAGCCCCTAGCGAAAGCAAACTCCTTACTAGGGGAGACCTAAAGAGATTAGTAATTAGTAATAGCTTCTATTAACCTATAATACCTAATTAGTAATAAACTACTAGAGAAAGAGTTAGTTTTAGTTTATAATAGATATAAATTTCGCCTTAAGGCCCTTCTTAATATTAGAGCAAATAGCTATACTTTTATAAATACTTATATAACCCCCTTACTAAGAGATTTTCATTACGCTAAATATAATAAGTTATAGCGCCCTATTCTAGCTACTAGGTTTAATAGTAAGCTATTAAACGCTATAACTAAGGTATAGATAACCTATATATAAGTAGACTGCTAAGAATTAATATAGATACCCCTCCTCTAACTTAATATAGGGAGACACGACCTTATCCTTAGCTACTTATAGTTTAATTACTATAATATTAGTATAGACGTGCGCTATTAGTGCTTATACTAGCTAACTAATACCCCTACGACCTAGGACCTCTCCTAAGTAATTATATAGGACGCTAAGGACCTCCTTTAACCTACTAAAATTAACGTTAAGTATTAACTTAATATAGAACGCTACTAAGCTGTATTTAAAGCTAAGGAATAGCTCTATAATACTTAAAAAGCTATAGTAAGTAAGATAAAGACCCCTATAAAGATCCTATAGCAAAGCGATATACCTAAGGACTTAGGGCGTAGTAATAACTTATAGAAGATAAATATAGCGTTAAAAGGGGCGTTAACTATAAATAAGGCCTAGCCTACGCTACGCTAGAAGCTTAAACCCCTTAGCCTCGAGGCATAGTAAGTAAGGAAAGACCTCGATATAGCGCTTATTAGCGCTATAGGGTTCGAGAGGAACCTGAGATATACTAGGATAGGATAGGATGGACTTGGCTGCGCAACTTTCGGAAAACTCCCTTAGCGCACGGACCCGTTATAGGGAGACTATGGAGTAGAGCGTAGAGGAGAGGAGCGTAGCGGAGAGGATATTATTATTATTACTATTAGTACCTTAATAACCCTATACCTCGTTTTTTAGCAATTTCTTAGCGAATTAGCACCCGAGGGAGACGATCTCTTTTTAATTAGATCTGCGAATTATTCTATATATCTTTTAAGCCTACTCTTAATATTCTTACCTATTTATAGGTAGAGCTATATTATTTATTATCTTTCTAGTTCCTATTAGTTCTAGCCCTTTCTAAT
>JAVHLU010002208.1:0-20453 GCA_036785755.1 Colletotrichum ledebouriae
TAATAAATTAGGGCGGTTATATATAGGGAAAGAATAAAGGAAATAATAGTTAGTAGTAGCTATTAAAACGAGCAGCTTAGTTATAAATTAAATAAATATTCTCCTCTATCCTCTATTATTAACTTCTTTCCCCTATAATAACTACTTTTAGCTAGCTACTTTAATTTTTATTTAACCCCTTTATACTTTCTCTCTTATATTTGCGAATTATACCTTCTTATTATAGCTAATTATAACCTCCTTATCTTAGGCGTTAGAAATACTAATTAACCTCGCCCTTATTATCTCCTATCTATAGTAACCCTTTAGGTCCTTAGTTCTAATATCCCTATACTTAAAATAAAGAAAAATAATATACCTCTTTTTATCTAATACTCTAATAACTAACTTTAGGTATCCCTTCTCTTCTTTTTAATATCCCTATACCCTCTAGCTAATAATTATAATTCTTAGGTAGTTATAAGCCTTATTTAGCTTTAACTTAATATCCCTAGTAATAAATACTTAGAGGTAGCCTTTATATTATAAATATTCTCTAATAAGATTACTAAGGTAATAAGGCTAGCTTTTAAAAAAGCTTATCTTACTAAGTAGGACTTTGAATAAATATTTAGAGTAACTAAGGGGTCTAGAGAATTCTATTATTAAGTCTTTATTTATACCTCTATTACTTTCCTCGCTAGTTTATAGGAGATAAAGGTCTTTTAGTATATAGTAGCTATATATAGTTTATTTATTTAATCCTAAGGTAATTATAATATAATACCCTATATCTATTATAAAGAGCGGGCTTATACTACTAGGAACCTTATAACTAGCGTTTATATCTATAACCTATACTTTTAGTATATCTCTATACTAGGTACTCCTTATACTAACTACTTCTTTTATAAAACTTAAGAGAGTTACTTATATAATAATCTAAGTATTTATAAGCGCTATAGGTATAGAATTAAGTATAATAATAAGGTAAGGAGGAGTAGAGAATTTAATAGTATTAAGGAGATCCTATAATCCTAAATTCTAGTAAACGCTATAGTTATAGCTATAGCTAAGTTTAACTTCTCGCTCCTTTATAATAATTACTATTAATAAGCCTAGGAATATTACCCTAAAGCTAGGTTTATATACTCTTATTACCCTTTTATAATAGAGCTACCTCTAGGGTTTAATCCAATAGAAATCATAGACTACCTAGGGCTTTATATTATAAATTAAGGTAGGAAAATAGGGTCTCTAGATATATTTATATAGTATATAGGGGGGGGTAAAAAGAAAAAGAGAATAAGAAACTAGTTAGGTTTTAATAAGAAATCGAGATAAATATTATATAAATAGGTTTATAAAGCTAAGGTTAAAGTATATCTAGGTATAAAAATTAATATAATCCTTTTTATAAGTATCCTTCTCTTTCTCTTTAGTAGAAAGTAATCTAATATTAGTAATAATCTTTCCTAGAAAAAGGGGGGGGTAAGAAGGGTCTACTAATATCCCCCCTAGGGGCTAATAACTACTATTTTAATACCAATACCCTCTTTCCCCTTCTCTTCTTCTCTCTTATCTTTAGGTTATTAATCTTATATTTATTTAGTAAGGAGGGGTAGGTTTAGTATTATTACTAGGAGGTTAAAGATCTTATACTTTCCTAGGCTTAATAACCCTATTATAACTACTAATAGATATTAAAGTTATCTAAGTTATTATTGTATTAAATAATAGTAAGGGGGCGTGTTTTAAATAAGTAGGGAGTTACTAATACTATCCCTTACCCTTATTTCTAAAGTTTAGGAAGATTATCCCTAGAATCTTAAACTTTTAAGCTAAGAGATAAAAGAAAAAAGGAGAATAAGAATAGGTTTATAAATTATTAATTAAAATAAGTTATTATAAAAGAAACCTTATATATCCCCTAGATCCTCTATTTTAATATACTCCTTCTCTTTCTCTTTTATTATCTTAGGAATCTTAATAACTAATTATTATCCAGCTTTTAAAGCTTTAATTACTTTCTCTAAATCTTTTAAATACTATTTTAATTATATTATTAATTATAATAAATCCTCTCCTTTCTCCTAATTACTTTCCCTAGGTATTATAGGTTCCTCCTCCTTCTCCTTAGGTATAGAATTATTATACTCTTTATTCCCTAATATTAAAAAGACTTTCGCTAGGTTTCTTTCTAAATTAGATTAATAAATATCTAAATTACTTAGTTCTTAATACCCTTTAGGAGCTTAAATAAATTTATAAAGTTAATTCCTACTAAACGTCTTTTTAGTAACCTTATTACTTACTAATATTACTAATTAATATAATAGAGCGTTGAGAGCTTATAAAAGGATATAAAAGGGGCCTTACTATTAGTAATTAAGCTTTTTAATAGATAACGTATTAATAGAACCCTTAATATTAAATACTAGTATTAAATTACCTACCTCTAGCGTCTCCTTCTTTATAGTTATTAATTATAATAAAATACGCCCTAAACTATTTATTAGCTTTGGAAATTTATTGAAAAATATTATGTAATTATATAACCTTATAGATATAATATTCTTTAGCTTTAAGATAAAAAGCTAGTATATTAACCTAGTAAAAGGTATTACTACTATAAAAAGAGGGAAGGCTAGAGGCTATTATATAGAACCTCATAATACTTATTATTACTAGTCTCACTAGATAGCAGACCTACCTATAATTTAAAACCCTCTTATTTAAATTACTTAGAGAGCTATAAAGCTCTTAGATAATAAGGAAGACGCTAAAGACGCTATACTACTAGATACCCCTAAGGAATAAGTTAAGTAGTAGAAGTAGAATAAATAAGATAAGCCTCGGATTTAATATAATAATTTATAAACTAGCTATACTCTTATGCTTAAGCTATATAATAAGAGAGTAAAAAGGAAGGTAGCTATCCCTAAAGCCTTTTTTTATTAGAACTAGCCTAATTAGGATAGAATACTCTATAACGCTACTAAAGCTATAATTAATAAGTATAAGGATAGATATAACTTAAAAGTATAAGAGGTCTTTATTCCTATTAATATAACGCTTTTAAATTAATTTAATAAAATAGGAGTTAATAATAGGGAACTATAGGAATGAATAGAATAATAGAATAATAATAAGAACTACTCAAAAGGCTAAGTAACCTTAGTAGCTATCTCTATAGACTTACTTAAGTATTTATAAACTAAAGCAATTTAATTTAACTACTATATAATTAATCCTATCTTTAAAATAGGTATTATAATATGAGATTAGTATTCTATATTACTTCTACTACTAAGACGTATTACTATCTTAGACTTTAGTATAACCTATAACTAGATTACTATTACCCTTTATAGCCCTACGAATATACTAATTAGAGGGATTATTAATAGTAGCTCTACTATTAACCTTATTAGCAAAAGTTATATTAGGCGCCTAGGCTTATAGAGCGATATAATTAAGATAAATATAGGGATCCGCGGGATTACTAATAGAAAGCAGAGGACCTAATTCATAAGTATAATTATAAATAACGTTTATATTAGTAGTAATTAGATCTAAGATATTAGCTTTTTTATTTTCCTTAAAAGTACTTATAATAAGGACCTAATACTAGGAGCTTCCTTTATCTTAAAGATTCAAATAATACTAGATTATATATAGAACTAGATTATTAAAGTGTTTTAGTCTAGGAATATTAAGATTAATATCCCGCTATTATTCTATATAGGAGACTTAACTACTCGCTTCCTAGAAATTATTACTAAACTAGACCGCTTTATTTCCTCTTAGTATTAATATACCCTCTTATCTCCTATAGAGGAGGGGAAATAGAGGCTATTACTAATAGATCTAATATAATAATAAGCTTAGACTCTATAAGAAATAATTAATAAGTTAATAATACTAAGGATAAAGAAGAGCTAGATATAACGCTAAGGAGTATAAGGGTATACTAGGATATTAAAGCGATTTAATAAGCTTTTAAAAGCTCTTATAACCTATTAGATAAGGTTAAGTAATAATTAGACCTATATAAGGAAGTTATTACTATTTTTAAAGAGTTTAGGTTAATTTTTAATTAAGTCCTAGAGATTATAATCTATAATAAAGTTACCCCTAAACTTAATAAGATCTATAAAGCGATTATAAGTATAGGGTATATAGTAGGATATAATAGCTATAGTATAAATTATTAATACTATATTTGTAAACCTAAGAAAAGAATATTAAAGAAGAAAGTACCTAGGAGGAAGTATAGGTTAGTATATTAGAAAGGTATTAAAGTTATTATAGCTATAGATACCGCTTTTTCCAATAATAATTATAAACCTATACTAATAATACCCGTATTACTAATAGAAGATATTAATATAATATATAAGATAAAAGATAAGAAGATTTAACCTATTAATAACGCTATATTAAATAGCTTAACCCTTAATAGAGACCTAGAGTAGAGGTTAAAGGTATAGGTAAAAGCTAAGGAAAGTATAATACTAGATCCTAGCGCCCTATTTATAAGCCTAGTTATACTAAAGTTTTTAACTATTAAGTAAGGAATAAGGCTTATAAGAGCTTAATAAGAAGCTATCCTAAAGACTATTAATTACCTATAGCCTAAAGAGAAGAAGCTCCTTTTAGCTATTCTTATTATAAGATAGAAGGCTTTAGCTTAGGAATTTAAGTATTATAGCTCTATATATACTTCTATTATACCTCTATAGATAATTTAAATAATACTATATAAGATATAGTAAGTGAAAGGAATCCTAAAATTAAGAGGACTAGAGTAGGATATTATTATAATTCTAAAGGATAGACTAAAGAAGGGAATCCTTAAGTAAAGTTATATAGCTTATTATAATCTATTCTTCCTTATATAAAAAAAAAGATAATAGAATAAGGCTTATTAACTTAGTAACTAAGATAAACGTAGTTATAATACGAGACGTAGTACTACCCCCTTTAGTAGATAATCTTTTAGAAGACTTTGCTATATATTAACTATTATTGCTACTAGATATCTTCTTAGGATATAACTAAGTCCCCTTAGACCTTCTAAGTAGAGACTTAATAATATTTATATTACCTATTAGACTACTATAGATATATATATTACCTTAAGAAGTAACGAACTTATTCGCTTAGTTTATATAAGTTAGAATTAGAATCCTATATAACCTTATCCCTAGCTACTATAAAGCCTTCCTTAATAATATCGCTATTAAAGGACCAACTTTATAATATAATAAAGAAAAGATCGAGTCTTATGTAGGGATTTATAGATTTATTTTAGAATATTTATAGAATATTAATAAGGTCCTAGTGAATCTAGAGCTAGTAGAGTATATAATAATAGTAATTAAATTATAATAAGCCTAGGAAGTAATAATAATTATTAGCTATATTTATAGTACTAATAAGCGTTATTTAGAGGAAGCGAGGATAGTTAATATCTACGAATAGGCTATTTATATTAATTTAATAGAGTTAAGGGACTTCTTTAGGATTATAACGTTCTATAGATCCTAGGTAAAGGACTACTCTACTATTATAAAGCTACTTATTAACCTATTTAAGAAGGATACCTTATTTAGCTAGGAGGAGAAGTAATGAATAGCTATAAATACCTTAAAATAATACTTATAAGGGCCCTAATCCTTATTACTATAGACTATAGCCCTAAAGGAAGAGATATCTACCTTATAATTAACGCTAGTAATATGTGGCGAATAGGATGAGCCGCAAAAGTGGAACCACAATTGCAATAGTGCAATTGCGGCTTATATACGCATCACGACACACCCCCTTAGTTTCGCCCTAATAAGCGCGGAACTATAATACTTACAACCTTCTAATTAGGTACATCTCGCCAAAGTCTAGGTAGTTAAGCCGCTAGGATTCGAACCTATAACGCTAAGGTAGGGGACTCGAACCTCGAACCTCGAACCTTAAACCCCTAGGGTAGGGATTATATAAGCCTAAAAGACGTACTTAAACTATTCTAGCATATAGTTAGGGTAGTATAGAGCTAGGCTTATAACTATTGCAAATAGGATAAGCCGCAAAAGTGGAACTATAATTGCAATAGTATAATTACAGCTTATATACGCATCACGATATACCCCCTTAGTTTCGCCCTAATAAGCGCGGAACTATAACACTTATAACCTTCTAATTAGGTATATCTCGCTAAAGTCTAGGTAGTTAAGCCGCTAGGATTCGAACCTATAACGCTGAGGTAGGGGACTCGAACCTCGAACCTCGAACCTTAAACCCCTAGGGTAGGGATTATATAAGCCCAAAAGATATACTTAAATTATTCTAGTATATAGTCAGGGTAGTATAGAGCTAGGCTTATAACTATAGCGAATAGGATAAGCTGCAAAAGTGGAACCATAATTGCGATAGTGCAATTACGGCTTATATACGTATCATAACACACCCCCTTAGTTTCGCCCTAATAAGCGCGGAACTATAACACTTATAACCTTCTAATTAGGTATATCTCGCTAAAGTCTAGGTAGTTAAGCCGCTAGGATTCAAACCCATAACGCTAAGGTAGGGGACTCGAACCTCGAACCTCGAACCTTAAACCCCTAGGGTAGGGATTATATAAGCCTAAAAGACGTACTTAAACCATTCTAGCATATAGTTAGGGTAGTATAGAGCTAGGCTTATAACTATAGCGAATAGGATAAGCTATAAAAGTGGAACCACTTTTGCGATAGTGTAATTACAGCTTATATACGTATCACGACATACCCCCTTAGTTTCGCCCTAATAAGCGCGGAACTATAACACTTATAACCTTCTAATTAGGTATATCTCGCTAAAGTCTAGGTAGTTAAGCCGCTAGGATTTAAACCTATAACGCTAAGGTAGGGGACTTAAACCTCGAACCTCGAACCTCAAACCCCTAGGGTAGGGATTATATAAGCCTAAAAGACGTACTCAAACTATTCTAGTATATAGTTAGGGTAGTATAGAGCTAGGCTTATAACTATAGCGAATAGGATAAGCTATAAAAGTAGAACTACTTTTGCAATAGTATAATTACAGCTTATATACGTATCACGATATACCCCCTTAGTTTCGCCCTAATAAGCGCGGAACTATAACACTTACAACCTTCTAATTAGGTATATCTCGCTAAAGTCTAGGTAGTTAAGCCGCTAGGATTCGAACCTATAATGCTAAGGTAGGGGACTCGAACCTCGAACCTCAAACCTTAAACCCCTAGGGTAGGGATTATATAAGCCCAAAAGACGTACTCAAACTATTCTAGCATATAGTTAGGGTAGTATAGAGCTAGGCTTATAACTATGGCGAATAGGATAAGCCGCAAAAGTGGAACCACAATTGCGATAGTGCAATTGCGGCTTATATACGCATCACGACATAATATAAGATAGGGCGGAGTCCTAGGATAATTTATTAATAACTAGTATATAGTCTTTCGCTTTAAGAGTAGTACTTAGCTAGAACTAGAGCTATTATATAACGCTAGGAAGAAAGAATTATATAGTATTCTAAAGGCTTTAAAGAGGGTATATAACTATTTATATAAGTAATACTTTATCCTAGAGATAGATACTTAGATATTAGTTATATAACTTTATGGAGTAGCTATAGACCTCCTAGGAGCCCTTATTATTTACTAGATTATATAGATTTGAATATTTAACTTTAAAATATAATCTATAGCACTTAGAATATAGTAGTAGATAGCTTATTATAAAAACCCTAGACACCTTCTAATACTATTAATAAAGAAGCTAAGGGGGAGATTAACTCCTAGATTGATTTATAGATCTTCTTTATAAATATAGAAGCTAGTTCCTTCTTTAATTAAGCTTAATACTATAGTAATAAGTAATATATAAAGGAGGTCCTAGTAGGAAATATAGAAGTTATTGGTAATATAATAAATATCCTAGATATACTTCTTAATAATGTATAAACCTATTTAGTATATTCTTTCTAAATTACTTACTATCTAATAATATTAAAACGCCCTCTAGGAATTTAATTAGTAAAGTATTATAACTTTAAGACTAGACCGTTAGATTATTATATTTAGAACTGTCTACCTTTTACTAGACTAATAAATTAAAAGCTAATACTATACTAAGTTATTAATAATCCTAAGTAGTAGAAGAAGTTAATTATAAAAGCTTATAAAGAGAGTAGTTATTAAAGTAAGTAAGCTATAGCTAGAAGACTATCTAATTACTATATCTAGGCTTATATATATATAGAGATTAGTAAATCCTTAAAAAGCTACTCTAGTTACTAAAAGGGAAGAGCTTATTATATAGATAATATAAGAACCTATAGCTCCCTAAAGAGATTACCCTTTATAAGGATCTTATTAGATATATAGAGAGTAGGTAAGTAGTACCTTATTAAGGTAAGGGATTTATTAATAAGATAGCTTCGAGCCTACTAGCTTAAGAGAGCGACTTTAGCTAAGATCGCTAAGTTTATCTAAGAAGAGATTATCTACTATTACAAACTATATAGCGAACTCGTTATTAATAGAGGTGTCGTAATGCGTATATAAGCTGCAATTGCACTATCGCAATTATAGTTCCACTTTTATAGCTTATCCTATTCGCTATAGTTATAAGCCTAGCTCTATACTACCCTGACTATATACTAGAATAGTTTGAGTACGTCTTTTAGGCTTATATAATCCCTCCCCTAGGGGTTCGAGGTTCGAGTCCCCTACCTTATTATTATGGGTTCGAGTCCCCTACCTCAGCGTTATAGGTTCGAATCCTAGCGGCTTGACTACCTAGACTTTAGCGAGATATACCTAATTAGAAGGTTAAAAGTGTTATAGTTCTGCGCTTATTATTAGGGCGAAACTAAGGGGGTGTGTCGTAATACGTAAATAGGCCGCAATTATACTATTGTAATTATAGTTCTACTTTTGTAGCTTATCCTATTCGCTATAAGAGGCCTAGAGAATAAGGATATTATTATTAAGTTTAATAAGAAATATAATATAAAGAGGAAAGTAATATCTATATATAACCTAAGGGCTAATAAAGTAGTTAAGACTAGTTATTAGCTAATTACTTATATATTATTAATATAGACTAGAGGAGAGAGAGATCTTAACCCTTAACTATACCTTCCCGCTGCCCTATTTATAAACTAATTAAGCGTTTATACTTCGACTAGCTTGAGGTCTTTCTATCTTTTATATAGGTTTAAACCTATTACTCCTATTAAGACCTTAATACTAACCTAGAGGGTTCTTAATTAGGATCTAGTAATAATAAAGGAAGAGGAGGTATAAATATGTCTATGAGCCTTCTTATAACTTAATAAGGATAGAAAACAAGCTAAAAAGATAATTAATAGTTAATATAAGAAAACTATATAATACTATAATAGTTAATATAAGAGGATGATAAGGAAGGAGAGGCTAGAGGTAAGTAATTTAGTACTAGTATTTAATATTAAGGGTTTTATTGATAAATTATTTATTAAAAGGCTTAACTAGTAATAGTAAGGCCCCTTCTATATCCTATTATAAGCTCTAAACGCTCTATTATATTAATTAGTAATATTAATAAGTAATAAGATTACTAGAGAGATATTTAATAGGAGTTAATTTTATAAATTTATTTAAGCTCTTAAAGGGTATTAAGAACTAAGTAATTTAGATATTTATAGATCTAATTTAAAAAGAAACCTAGTAAAAGTCTTCTTAGCGCTAGGGAATAAAGAGTATAATAATTATATACCTAAGGAAGAGGAGGAGGAACTTATAATACCTAGGGAAAGTAATTAGGAGAAAGAGAAGGATTTATTATAATTAGTAATATATATAAAGTAATATTTAAAGGATTTAGAGGAGGTAATTAAAGCTTTAAAAGCTATATAATAGCTAGTTATTAAGATTCCTAAGATAATAAAGGAAAAAGAGAAGGAGTATATTAAGATAGAGGATCTAGGGGATATATAAGGTTTCTTTTATTATAACTTATTTTAGTTAATAATTTATAACCCTATTCCTATTTTCCTTTCTTTTTACCTCTTTATTTAAAAGTTTAAGATTCTAGGGATAATATTCCTAAACTTTAGGGATAAGGGTAAGAGATAATATTAATAACTCCCTACTTATTTAAAGCACGCTTCCTTATTACTATTTAATATCATAATAGCCTAGATAACTTTAATATCTATTAGTAGTTATAATAGGGTTATTAAGCTAAGGAAAGTATAAGACCCTTAACCTTCTAGTAATAATACTAAAGCCCCCCCTTACTAAATAAGTATGATATTAATAACCTAAAGATAAGAGAGAAGAAAAGAAGGGGAAAGAGGGTATTAAAATCGTAGTTATTAGCCCCTAGGGGGGATATTAGTAGACCCTTCTTACTACCCCCCTTCCTAGAAAAGATTATTACTAATATTAGGTTATTATCGTAATGCCTTTAGCATCGCCCGTTCCTAGCGCGGCATATAACTAACGTCGGCTCCGGAGCGACCTTTTTCCAGGGTCGTTCTTCTAACTATAGTTACAAGTAACTACGTTATAGCTACTCTTATTATAATAAAATAAGCTCTTTAGTAACTATAAATATAGCCCTATAGGACGTTTCTTAATAGTTATATACCTAGCTCTAACTAGACCCCTAACTACTATTTTAAAATAAGCCTTTACTATTAAAAGTACTTATTTAAACTTCCTCTCTCCTATTCCTTCTTTCCTCCTTATTATATACTCTCCTCTATTACTATAAACCCTCTATTTATAAATAAGTTTAACTATAATATTTTCTATTACTACTACTTTAGTATTATACCGCCTAACTATATACAAGGACTTCGCTACTTAGTATATTATAATCTAGGCTAAAGCCTAAGCTACTAGAGTCTAGAAGTATATTACCCTAGATAACCCTAAGGGATCTTTATACTTAGGTAAGACCTCGTTAGAAACCCTAACTCTTAATATAAATATTACTAAGTAAAACTAAGATATTAATACTAAGTACCTATAGGAGAAGAGCGCTTATAATTAATATATCGCTCTATATAACTAGGAGACTTTAAAAGAAGCTATTACTAATACTACTTCTAGGACTACTCCTAAGTTTACTACGAGGATATAGATAATAAATAAGTTATAACCCCTTTAGCCTCTAGCTACCCTAGTTATAATTAATAAGAATACTATAGGTATATAGGAATAATACCTAGAGCACTTTTATTTACTTATTATATAAGAGTCTAAGCAAACCTGCGAGGACTAAGAGTTCGAATAGATTAACTATCTAGTTATAGAGATTATTACTTATAAATATTATTATACTTATATATATAGAACTTCTCGCTAAAGGGGATATAACCCTTTATAGCCTTATTATTAATCTTAAATATTACTACGCTCTAAGCGAGGTTAATACCCTTACTACTATTTAAGAGGAGTATATCTTAATACCCTTACTACTATTTAAGAGGAGTATATCTAAGTCCTAGAAAAAGCAAATAGGAGTATTAATCCTAACGCCTAGATTAAGGGCTTTAGGGGTATTTACCTCTATACTACCTAGCTTAAGCTTCTTAAGGTAAGTAATACCCTTGCTTTAATAACTTTTCTTTAAGTAATAAGTTATTACTTTATATCTACTTCGGCTAATATAGAGATTATAGATATCCTTAAATAAGAGCGAGTAGGAACCCTAGTCTCTAATATAAGCTAATATACTAATATATTTAAGGACCTCTTATATAAGGATATACTCTACTCGAGGCTATAAGGATAAAGCACTAGGGTCTTTATAACGCTAGCTAGCTATATAGATAAGGCTAACCTATTAAGTATTCCTATAACTAGTAACTTATCTAGTAGTAAATAGTGCTTATATAGGTCGAACTATTATTAGCTAAGTATTAATTATAACCGCTTAGAAGCCACCTTAACTAGATATTACTAGAAGGGCCCTTATATATTAGTAATAAATACGTAAGCGGCTTAGATCTATAACTAGTTAAATAGTAACCCACTCTTTGCTAATCTTTATATTAAACTTACTTATAAGGGCTAGCTATATGCTATACCCTATAAGGGTAAGAACTATTAAAATAATACAGGGGGTAATAAGGGTTTATCTAAGAAATCTAACGTAGCCCTAAGCTACCCTACTAATATAGTAGTAGTCGCTTTCTATATAGCCCTCTTAAACGAGGTTAAGAATAATATAGTTAACTTAGATAATAAATACCTAAGTATCTTTATAACCCCCTACTTAGGACCCTATATACTATATATATCTATAGTCCTAGATAACTATAGAGGGATATACCTTATAAATAATAAGTCCTTACTTATCCCCTCCTTAATTAGATATTATAATATAGGTTAATTCTAAAATAGCCTTATACCTAATTATTATAAAGGGTATATAAATTATTCAGAACGCTCTTAATAGCTTAAAAGGCGCGAATATAGAGGACCTTACGCTCTATAATATAGGATATTAGAAAGGGCTAGAACCAAAGGGAACTAGAAAGATAACAAATAATATAGCTCTACCTATAAATAGGTAAGAATAGTAAGAGTAGGCTTAAAGGATATATAGAATAATTCGCAGATCTAATTAAAAGAGATTATTTAAATTAGGCGCGGATTTGCTAAGAAATTACTAAAAAACGAGGTATAGGGTTATTAAGGTACTAATTATAATAATAATATTAATACTCTCTTCTCGTTTACTACGCTCCTCTCTCCTATGCTCTACTCTATAGTCTTCCTATAATAGGTCTATGCGCTAAGGGAGTCTTCTAAAAGTTATATAGCTAAGTTTATCTTATCCTATTCTAATTATCCCCTTAAGACTCTTTATAATATTATAAAGGAGTGTTTTGAAAAATAAATAAAACTACCCTATAGAAATAGTAAATAAACTCTATTTATAGATCTAATCTATTAATAATATCTTCTAAGTAGGTAATCTTATTATTAAGAAGGTCCCTTAGGTCTAACTATCTTCTACTATAAGTTATATCCTAATAATAGCCTTACTACCTCTCCCTCTTTATTATACTCCTTATCTTATTCTAATTCTTAATATAACTAAAACTACTTACCCTATTATACTAGGCGCGAGAAGTTATAATAATATACTCCTTTAGGTATATTCTACTTAATCTAATTCTACTAGTCGACGCTCTACTAGATATAGTTTATATAGCTATAGTTATACTTATTTAAAGGACTAGGCCTCTTAGGACATAATAGTATATCTATAAGTATAGTTCTTAGGCGTTACTTAATAGTTATCCTATACGTCGGCGTCTATAAGACCTATAACTAAAGCTAATATCTAAGGTATTTAAGCTTATTATCTAGTATTTTAAATAAAGTAGACCTAGATAATACTAATAATCTGCGAATAGGTTAAGGAATATCTACTATAGGAGATAGCGTAATATTATTATTATTTCTAAAGTCTATTATATTATTATTTATAAGTAAAGGAGTAGGAGGGTATAAAGGGAAGAAAGGTGCTTTCTTAAAGTCTTCTTAGCTTAATAGGGTATCTTGTAGAGCTATATTACTATTGATAGCTAAGTTATAGAACTTTATACTAATTATAGATATATATCGAGTAACTAAGAGGATTTCGGAGTCAGAGAATAATACGCTATTACTTAAAGCTATATTACTAAAAGGTAGAGATAGCAAACCTTCTCGAATTAGAGCTCTAGCCTATTTGATATATTAGAGGCTATATATAAATCTATCCCTCTACTAGACTAAATTTACTATATAGGTATTAATTAATAGGAGCTTTCAGAGTTATATAGGGGCTCCTATCTTATAATACTATATATTAAGGTCCTATATAGCCTCGACGAAGCGCTAATTACTATTCTAGTCCTATATAGAGTTATAATAGAAGTAGTAACTAGTTAACTAGTTTATAAAAATCGTATTACTATAGTTTAATAGAAAGAAAGCCCTAGTAGTATCCTAGAGATTCTTCGCCTCTACTCTTTTAAGCTCTATAGAAGCCTTATTAATTTCTTTCTTAGGTTAGTAGGCTAGCTTATAGACTAAGGTATAGATACTACGAGGGTAGCCCTTAATTATAAATATAAAAAGGGCTATAACCTCTAAATTATCTAACTCCTCTTATCTTATTAGCTTCCCTTATATATTATAAAGGTTTAATAAATATTCTACCTAGGCTAAAGTTATAATAAATAACCTTCTTCTATACTAAGTTATTAAGTGATTTATAGATTCTTAGTTCTATTATATATACTATAGGACTACTAGTATAGGCTCGTCTTTATTTAATATAAGGTTCCCTTTAGGTCTTATAATATTAAATCCTACTAAGGTATTAGTAGGGTTAAATATAATATCTCTTAGGGTAATAGGGGCTAAATAGGGCGATATAGATAGTTTTATAGACCTAGGGCGGTTAAGATACTTTATAAAGTTAGCTAGTTATTATAAGTTATAATCCCTCTTCTACTTCTTATAGTTATTCCTTCTTTTTATATTCTAGATATTTAGTTTTTTTAATAATCCTTCCTCTCTATCTAACTCTTCTAGGTTAGTAGGAACTATTAGACTAGTTTATAAATTAGTATCTATAAGTACTAGTAGGTTAATATCTATCTTATCTAGAGAGGAAACCTCTAGGTCTATAAATCGAGGGGTATACTTAGCTATTAAATATTTAATATCTTCTTAAGCTATCCTTTTCCTAGTAGTATCCTAGAGATTCTTCGCCTCTACTCTTTTAAGCTCTATAGAAGCCTTATTAATTTCTTTCCTAGGTTAGTAAGCTACCTTATAGATTAGAGTATAGATACTACGAGGGTAGCTCTTAATTATAAATATAAAAAGGGCTATAACCTCTAAATTATTTAACTCCTCTTATCTTATTAGCTTCCCTTATATATTATAAAGGTCTAATAAATATTCTACCTAAGCTAAAGTTATAATAGATGACCCTCTTCTATATTAGGTTATTAAGTAATTTATAGATTCTTAGTTCTATTATATATACTATAGGACTACTAGTAAAGGCTTATCCTTATTTAGTATAGGGTTCCCTACGGGTCTTATAGTATTAAATCCCGCTAAGGTATTAGTAAGGCTAAATATAATATCTCTTAGGGTAATAGGGGCTAAGTAGGGCGATATAGATAGTTTTATAAACCTAGGGTAATTAAGATACTTTATAAAGTTAGTAGGTTGCTATAAGTTATAATCCCTCTTCTACTTCTTATAGTTATTCCTTCTTTTTATATTCTAGATATTTAGTTCTTTTAATAATCCTTCCTCTCTATTTAACTCTTTTAGATTAGTAGGAACTATTAGACTACATTATAAATTAGTATCTATAAGTACTAGTAGGTTAATATCTATCCTATCTAGAGAGGAAACCTCTAGGTTTATAAATTAAGAGGTATACTTAGCTATTTAATATTTAATATTTCCTTAAGCTATCCTTTTCTTAATATCTTTATCTCTTAATTTAAAGTATTAATTACGTAGAATTCTATCTACCCTTAGTTAGGTCTAATATCCTTTAGGAGGTATTTTCTTAGTAAAAGCCTTTAATAAATAATTAATCTAAGCTTAATACCTTATCTTAATAAGCTACTTCCGAGGTACTAGGCTTCTAAAATATATAAAAAAACCTAAGCTAATTAATAAAGTAGAGACTAGAGGCCTATAGTAAAGAGTCTATATATCGAAGTTCTACTAGGTATAGTTATCTTATTAAAACTTCCTTAGCTTTACGTCTTAGTAGAAATCTCCTAGTAATAAATATTAGAGTCTATAGTTATCCTTTAGCTCCTCTCCTTAACTATTAATTATTATAAAACTAGTTTCTTCTATTTTATAAGTTAATTAGTAGACTTATAATAACTACCTTAGTAGACTTAGGCGATTATAGATAAATAAGGAGTATATTAAGGGATTTAGCTTTAATTCAGGTAATTATAATATCCCTTATATCTCTATCTTTGAAATTATCTTCTATACCTCTAACTATCTTATAGCAGAGTAGTTAGCTAGGCTTAGTAAGCCTCGTAATATAATACGTAACTACTAAGATATCCTTAGTATATATTAGGGTTGCTATTTTAAGTGCGCTAATAGTATTAAATATACTAGTTATAACTTACTATAAGTATAAGGGGCGAATCGTCTCCTCTATTACTTCTAAGGTCTTATTCTAACGTTTAATAAGGATATATTTTAATACTACGTTAAAAGGGTCTATCTAACTAGGAATACTACCTATCCTAGGCAGAGGATATATACTATGTTTAATTAGCTAAGGCTAGTAACTAAGCTTATTAGGAGGTCTAAAGCCTAGGATATCTCTATTATTTTATCCCTATACCTAAAACCTACTTATACCTAGTTTATTAGGTATATGCTTAGTTAAAAGTCTAATTTTAAGGATAGGAAGGTTTAAGGATCTTAACTCCTAGATCTATATATCTAACGCTTTATTATTATAAAAGATAACTTTCCTTATTATAATATATTAGGAGAAAGGTTAATAAGGGGAAACCGCGAGTAATTTATAGACTAAAGAGCTAAATAGAAGTAATATTTAAAGAAAAGGAGGAGCTATAGTATAGTAATTAATATTATATAGTTAGTAGATAAATTAAGTTTAAAAGTAAATAATATATATAAAAGGGGGAGGGAAACTAGAGGGCTTAAAGGGTAAGGAGTGCGTTTTTATATCTTTTAATTACTTTAATAATATAGTAATTTATTAATAGCCTATAGAAGGAATAATTAACTCTCCTCCCTTACCCTCCTTAGCCTTAATAAAGTAAAATAAACTTAGGATAAAAAACCTATAATAAATAGAACGGTAAATTAGAGTAGTTATATATAGGGAAAGAATAAACGAAATAATAATTAGTAGTAGCTTTTAAAATAAGTAGCCTAGTTATAGATTAAATAAATATTCTCCTCTATCCTCCCTTTTCAACTTCTCCCCCTTATAATAACTACCTTTAGCTAGCTACTTTAATCTTTATTTAACCCCTTTATACTTTCTCTCTTATATCTACAAATTATATCTTCTTATTATAGCTAATTATAATTTCCTTATCTTAGGTATTAAAAATACTAATTAACCTCGCTAATAATTATAATTCTTAGGGAGCTATAAGCCTTATTTAGCTTTAACGTATTATCCCTAGTAATAAATACTTAGAGGTAGCCTTTATACTATAGATATTCTCTAATAAGACTACTAAGGTAATAAGGCTAGCTTTTTAGAAGGCTTATCTTAGTAAATAGGACTTTAAACGAATATTTAGGGTAACTAAGGGGTCTAGAGAATTCTACTATTAAGTCTTTATTTATACCTCTATTACTTTCCTTGCTAGCTTATAGGAGATAAAGGTCTTTTAGCGCGTAGTAGCTATATATAGCTTATTCGCTTAATCCTAAGGTAGTTATAATATAGTACCCTATATTTACTATAAAGAGCAGGCCTATATTACTAAGAACCCTATATTAGGTATTTATATCTACGAATTATACTTTAAGTATATCTTTATACTAAGTACTCCTTATACTAACTACTTCTTCTATAAAACCTAAGAGAGTTACTTATATAATAATCTAAGTATTTATAAGCGCTATAGGTATAGAATTAAGCGTAATAATAAAGTAAGGAGGAGTAGAGAATTTAATAGTATTAAGGAGATTTTATAGTCCTAAATTCTAATAGATATTATAGTTATAGCTATAGCTAAGTTCGACTTCTCAATCTTTTATAATAAATACTATTAATAAGCCTAGGAATATTATCTTAAAGCTAGGTTTATATACTCTTATTACCCTTTTATAATAGAGCTACTTCTAGAGTTTAACCTTATAGAAATTATAAACTACTTAGGGCTTTGCGTTATAAATTAAGGTAGGAAAATAGGGTTTCTAGATATATTTATATAGTATATAGGGGGGGTAAAAAGGAAAAGAGAATAAGAAGCTAGTTAGGTTTTAATAATAAATTAAAGTAAATATTATATAAATAGGTCTATAAAGCTAAGGTTAAAGCGTATCTAGGTATAAAAATTAATATAATCCTTTTTATAAGTATCCTTCTCTTTTCTCTTGAGTAGAAAATAATCTAATATTAGTAATAATCTTTTCTAGGAAAAAAGGGGGGAGTAAGAAAAGTTTACTAATAATTTTACTAGGGGCTAGTAACTACGATTTTAATACCCTCTCTCCCTTTCTCTTTTTCTCCCTTATCTTTAGGTTATTAATCTTATATTTATTTAGCAAGGAAGGGTAGCTTTAGTATTATTATTAGGAGGTTAAGGATCTTATACTTTCCTAGGCTTAATTACCCTACTATAACTATTAATAGATATTAAAGTGATGTTCAGAGGGTTTGCTTGCGAGTAGTAGGAACGTATAGGGTTCCTATATTGTTTTCCTTAACTGGTAGAGGGTATAGGTCAAAATGCCTATATAGTATTTCCCGAATTATGCCTGCGAACTGGGTGAATTTGTTGTAGTCTTTTTGCGAAGGGGCTGCGGCGTAATTCCGAGCTCAATAATTAGTTTCTTCTATTACTTAGGATTATTAATAACTTATTATAGTATTAGCTTTTAATTTATTAGTCTAGTAAAAAGTAGGTAGTTATAAATATAATAATCTAATGCTCTAGTCTTAAAGTTATAATATCTTATTAGTTAAATTCCTAGAGGGTATCTCTATATTATTAAATAGTAAGTAGTTTATTAAGAGTATACTAAATAGGTCTGCGAATTATTAAGAAGTATATCTAAGATATTTATTATATTACTAATAATTTCTATATTTCCTACTAGGACCTCCTTTATATATTACTTATTACTATAGTATTACGCTTAATTAATGAAGGAACTAGCTTCTATACCTATAAAGAAGATTTATAAATTAATCTAAGAGTTAATCTGCCCCTTAGCCTCCTTATTAATAGTATGTAAAAGTCCCTAGGGATTTTATAATAAGCTATCTACTATTATATTCTAAGTATTATAAATATATTATACTTTAAAATTTAATATTTAAATCTATATAATCTAGCGAATAACAAGGGCTCCTAGGAGCTTTATAGCTGCTCTATTAAGTTATATAACTAATATCTAAGTATCTATCTCTAAGATAAAGTATTATCTATATAAATAATTATATACCCTCTTTAAAGCTTTTAGAATATTATATAATTCCTTCTTCCTAGCGTTATATAATAGCTCTAGTTCTACCTAAGTATTACTCTTAAAGTAAGAGACTACGTGCTAGTTATTAATAAACTATCCTAGGACTCCGCCCTATCCTATATTACTAGTATTAACTATAAGGTAGATATCTCCTCCTTTAGGGCTATAGTTTATAGTAACGAGGATTAGAGCCCTTATAAGTATTACTTTTAAAATATCTATAGCTATTTATTACTTCTCCTCCTAGCTAAATAAGGTATCTTTCTTAAGTAAGTTAGTAAGTAGCTTTATAATAATAGAGTAGTCCTTTACCTAGGATCTATAGAATATCGTAATCCTAAGGAAAGCCCTTAACTCTATTAAATTAGTATAAGTAGCCTATTTATAGATCTTAACTATCTTCGCTTCCTCTAGATAATACCTATTAGTACTATAAATATAGCTAATAATCGTTACTACTTCCTAGGCTTACTATAGCTTAACTACTACTACTATATACTCTACTAGCTCTAAATTAACTAGGACCTTATTAATATTCTATAACTATTCTAAAATAAATCTATAAATCCCTAGATAAGACTCGATCTCTTCTTTATTATATCGCGAAGTTAGTCCTTTAATAGTAATATTATTAAGGAAGGCTTTATAGTAGCTAGGGATAAGGTTATATAGGATTCTAATTATAACCCGTATAAACTAAGTAACTAAGTTTATTACTCCTTAAGATAATATATATATCTATAGTAGTCTAATAAGTAATATGAATATTATTAAATCTCTACTTATAGGGTCTAATAGGACTTAGTTATATCCTAAGAAGAAGTCTAGTAGTAATAATAGTTAATATATAGCGAAGTCTTCTAAAAGGTTATGTACTAAGGGGGGTAGTATAACGTCTTATATCGTAACTATATTTATCTTAGTCGCTAGGTTAATAAGCCTTATCTTACTATCTTTCTTTCGTACGAAGAAGAATAGATTATAATAGGCTATATAACTTTACTTAAGGATTCCCTTCTCTAGTTTATCCTTTAGAATCGTAATAATATTATACTCTAGGTCTCTTAATATTAGGATTCCTTTTGCTTACTACGCCTTATATAATACTATTTAAATTATCTATAGAGGTATAATAAAAGGGTATATAGAGCTATAATACTTAAATTCCTAGGCTAAAGCCTTCTCTCTTATAATAAGAATAGCTAAAAGGAGC